>CATIWQ010115247.1:0-19438 GCA_949673415.1 Euphorbia schlechtendalii | reverse complement strand
AGAGTCACATCCATTGGTGAAAGATTGCATCTCTTCAATGTGATTGGTTGAGAGGCTTTGATTCAATCCATAATGGATAGGCACCTTTTCATGATTGGTTGACTCCTGATAAGTGTCTTTTCGTTGGTAGTTGATGGCGGTTGATGGCAGTTGATCATACTTATCTGCGGTTGGTAGTTAAGAAGATAATACCAGAAAACCATCCATGTCATGACCGCGATATGTGATTCATGACCATGAACCTTTGATTGGCAGATTTCTATTTCTGAAGTGAACGGGTCATGACCTCAAGGTATTGTCACGACCGTGAATTGAGTTTTCTTCAGAAATCTCCTTGTAACTTCACCGATCTCCGATAGCTTCAATCCTAATCCAAATCTTTAAGTTCCACGCATCTTTTTGCACCTTTTTCACTATTTTTTCATAGAATTCCACTTTAGCTCATTTTACTCCCAAGATTTACCTAATATCTGCATTTGCATAAAAAACAACTACATACCACGTGAAATCTTTTATATGAAGTATAAAAATGGCTAAAACTATAGTGTTTATTGTATAAAATTTATATAATAATAAGTGTAATTATACGCTTATCAAGTAAGCCTACACATGCTAGTCTGTCTATTTCATTGATGTCCAGTCTCAATGAAACTATGACTATGGATATTTAGACTATTCATAGTAACATGTATGTGTAGTTCTACACCACTTACCTCCCACTATGTCCTTGCACTCTTACGCTATGAATTAGTCACGGACTTTGTATTATCAATGAGCATATATATAATACACCATATATATGATTTCAATGAGTTACATAAATTAAACAAAAATTGAAAAATAACAATGATGCCTTTATTATTAATAATAATAATTTGAAAAAAATTTTGTACATTATAACTAATTAAGATATATCACCCCACTTGCCTCTAGGGCATATGTCATGTCTAACAACATGTCCTACCTTTCCACAAAATCTACACTCTGATTTAACTTCAGGCCTGCTCGATTTCTTCTTTTTTGGCAACTTTCTTGCTAGAAGTATGCGAGTGGTTATTTAGAGCATTCTAATTGGTTGGAGGAGAAACTTGTAATTTTTTCAAGGCTTTTAGCTCAGTAGATAACTCATCAAATCGCTTAGAGTACACTATAATGTCCTTCATGAAACTCATCCTTTTCTAAGAGGTAACGAATATGAAGACATAGGAAGAGCTAATGTCTTCTTGGTCTTCACATCTCCTCACTATCTCTTTGATGCTTTATCTTGACTTTTTGGTTAGCTTAATAAAATCATAGAGTACCTCAGCAATCTCATCAAAAGACTAAGGAGACTAAGCATTTACCTCAATGTTTTCATAATCCTTTTCAGCAATTGAATTTGACTTTAAAGTGCTTGCTTAGATATCGCTAGGTTAAGCATTAGTCACCATTAAACAAATGTTGGCAAAATCAGTTGCTTCTTCACTTGAAGAAGAAGTTTCAGAATTTGAGTTGCTCTAGGTAGCAGTATTTGCTACCTCCTTCTTATAAAACTTCTTATATTTTCCCTTCTTTGACTTGGGGTAGTAGGACGGGATATTCCCCTTTTCTCCACAACTAAAAAACTTGATGTCTTTGTTGTATTACTTCTTGCCTTTCTCTTACTTTTCATTTCTTGGCTTTCATTTAGAAAATTTCTTTCTAAACTTATCATCTTGCTTCATAAATCACCTAAACCTTCTAGTCAATAGCACCATGTTTTTGTTAGAATCATCATCTTCCTCTTCACTAGTTGGATTAGCTTTGAGAACAATCTGCTTGGACTCCTTTCTTTTATACTTCTTGTTTTCTTCTTCATACTTTTGTAGGGATATCTCCTAATAAAGAAGAGTTCCTATTAGTTCATCAAACTTATAGGTCTTTTATCATGGACCTCCTTAATCATGCTTTTCTTCACATCACACTCCTTGGTGATACGTCTCAAGAAATTCTTTACTTTTTTCAAGCCTTTTCAACTCGTCGATAATGTTCATAAAGATCATATTCATGCTTTGGATTTCTTCATCTTGCTCCATCTGGAATAGCTCGTACTATCTTGTCATAAGATTAATCTTTCTTTCTTTCACTTTTTCAGTCCCTTCATAGGTGACCTTTAACTTCTTCCATATCTCCTACGTAGTCTAGCATCTAGAGATCCTGTTGAAACCTATAAGATCTAGCACATAATGTAGGTAATTTATAGCCAATGCATTCTCCTTCATTAGTTGGAGATCAACATTGTCATAGTTCTCAGGGTTAATTGGAACTCTCTGACCATTCCTTACTTTTGTGAGGATACTTGGGTCATTTTCTATTGCTAACCATGCTATCATACTCTAAGATTGAATGAAAATTTTCATCCTATTTTTTAGAAAGAAAAATGTTAGCC
This sequence comes from Euphorbia schlechtendalii, assembly GCA_949673415.1. Lineage (NCBI taxonomy): Eukaryota > Viridiplantae > Streptophyta > Magnoliopsida > Malpighiales > Euphorbiaceae > Euphorbia > Euphorbia schlechtendalii. The sequence goes on along the minus strand of CATIWQ010115247.1, from coordinate 17,031 downwards.
ATCAAAAAGAGGTGGTCTGGTATGTGTTTGTGAAGTACTAGGGATATACAAGTTATTATAAGCCAGGGAACTTTAACTCAAGATTGTGAAATCTTAAGATGATCACTACTCTAATACCACTTGTTGGTCCTAGTTAGACTTAATAACAAGGAAAGAAGGGGGTTGAATGCCCATAACTGTTTTCTAATTTGATTTTTATGTTCTTTAAATGAATTTGACTAAGTGAGAGTTATTTTAGGTGATGAATGAATCATCAATCAAGGTCTATAAAAACAACTCATAAACTGAGCTACGTCTCAGTTTGGAAATCTTTACGGAGTAAGAATAAACTCAGCGATGCTAACTAAAACACTTAAATAAACATACAATGAATATATGTGTGTTAAATAAATGCAATGTTAAGTAAAGTAAAGAGATAAGGGTTAGAGAAATACAAAACAAGAATTTTATACTAGTTTAGCCTCTCTACTACCTCTAGTCCATGAATACCATCTTCGAACTTTAATCCACTATTCAGAACTCTTTTAACCAGGCGGAAAAGCCTTCAAAATGGGTAATAACTAATACCTTTAAAGCTAACCCTCAAACTAATTTAAGTACCCTTCTTAAATTAGTTATCACTAAGATAATAAAATTTTAACCAAAGAGAACAACTTTTAGATTGTTTCCTTCTTTTACAAAGGATTTAATAAATCTTTCAGTAATCTACTTTGAATTAGCGAAGAATAGATTGATTACTTATTATAGTTCTTATGTCAGACATGATGTATGCCCTAGAGGAAATTAGAGCGATATTTCTTTATTAGTCAGTAAAGTACAAATAGTTTTAAATTTATTGTTTATCAATAATAAGGCACCTTTGATATATATTGATGTTTCTTTCTAATTATGTAACTCACTGAACTATTTATGTGCTATAGTGTATGAATATATATTCATTAATATAATAAGGCAAAGTCCGTGACTATTTCATAGCGTGAAAGTGCAAGGACATAGTGGGAGCTATTTAGAGTGAAAACTACACACATGTAATTTGAAAAGTATAAATATCCCTAGTTATTGTTTCATTGAGACTGGACATCAATGAAGCTGACAGACTAGCATGTGTAGGCTTACTCCTTGGATTGAATCTAGGTAGTCAATCTCACGAGCTGACGGTGGTACCTTGAGTTAACACATGAATGTATTCGGGTAATACATCGAAGAGAACTAGAGGACAAACACTAGGAAATAACTATGTTTATGTGTTGGTGTCCCTTCTTATTGCAGTAGCATTAAGAGTATCCTCAAACCTAAGTGAATTTTCACCTTGTGTGGATGTTGCTATACTTTGGGTCATACTTATACATATCCTGGTGATATGGATGATTCAGGTGATTATAGGTACAGTGATGACCCCTCATTGGTAAGTCAAGTAGTCAAGATGAGATCCATCACTCTTGATATAGTGATATAATGAGAGTTATACTTTAAGACCTCTTGTTGAAGTGACACACTTATAAACCTCTGATCAGAGTATGAGATTAATAGAACAAGTTTCTAGTCAATCTCAATACATAAAGATGAGTGTTGTTCTTTATGAACATGTCTAATTCCTAGATAGCTACGACTATTACATGTGCTAAAACTTAATCCAAGCTTAATAAACTAGATGGTATTTAATATGATGTGTATTGTACTGGTTATTATTGCAAAACCAGATTAAGTCAGTGATACATGAAGTTTCGAGTATGGAGGGATCATACGCCCTTTCTAGAAAGCTTATTTGATCTCTAGATCGAGATCCATATCAATCTAGAACACTAAGCCTAAAGGTTCCCGGATGGGAAGCTAAGTTTAGGTCAACCTCTAGCGCCTCTATACTTCAGGAACTTATGAGGTCATACACATTGGGCCTTCACCAATCTAAATAAAGAGCTTATGGATGGGGTCTATATAGAGAATAAATGGGAGAGTCAAGCTCATTTTAGGCAGACAATTTAATGGTCGGACAAAATATTATTTCAAAGAGGAATTGGAAAAATGCACGAGGTGGAGCAAGGGAATTTATCCCATTGCGAGTGGGCCCCACGAACACTTTTTGTTCATGGGAGGGGACCTGCGTGGTAGCCACATAAGCATAAATGTGCTCGCAGGATGCATTGGTACTAGCCGACGCATGTTAATGGTCTGCAAGCCTGCAAGCACTTGAATTAGCAGCTCTCAAGTGAGGCTTGTGGGAAGACTCACTAGCCCTCACTTCCCCTTCCCCGTATATATAGTGGCCTCCTCCTCCTCTTTCTCCATACTTTAGCTCAGCCTTCCTTCTAAGTTTTGACTCCCTTTTCTTGTGAGTTTTTGTGAGATCCTCCACCAGTTTCTCTAGCATTTACGAGAATTCTATTTGAAGGCTTATTCCTATTTTGGAAAATAGCCTTCATAGTTATTTTTTTGGTTAGTCTATGAGTGGTCTAGCAGTCACTTGTTTAACGATGAGTTCTCCCTCCATGTTAGGTTTTGGTTAGTGGGGTTCGTGTGGACTTATCATAGAGGTTGTATGGAGGCTTGTGCTAGTCAGTGCTTTCAAATTTTTCTAAGGGATTGCTACACCACACCAAAGGAAGGCATACATTAACTAGTAATTCTCTAAACTTTGATGCTAAGTTTCATAAACCAATAGCATCTATGGAATGTTTCAATTAAGATTATATCAATTATGCCATGCTTAGGAGTTCCTTTGAGGTTCATTTTAAGTTTTGAAATTCTACCATGCAAGTTTGCATGTTCATTAACAACCTTAATTACCAACAGTTGTATCCAGTTGGCCTTATGCTATGCATGATTGCTAATAATATATTGATATGTGATTTTCTCTGAATTGATTAAAGTATGCTATGCATGACTTAGGTTTCAATTCTTGTTATAAAAAATGATGTGATAACTATAATAAGGTTTTGCTCAAACATAGTTTAGGTGATTATCTTATAATAAACAATGTTTTCCTACACGTATAAATACTTTACTAGTTTAAAAGAACGAGATCTTTATATCATGATTGTCTATGGTATAATAAATTGAAGTGGCCGTGGTTATTTTAGCAAGAATTGGACTTGGCTGCTCATTTACTTTAAGGGGGCCTCTCCTACTTGGAAATCTCCATTGGTATTTGGTTCAAGCATACCAAAGGGACTTTTAAGACTTAGTTGATTTCAAGTATGAGATTTGGATTTTGCATGTGGTTTTACAGTCGTGGATTAAGTTGTTAAATTTAAAAATAATAGACATATGTGCAAGAACTTAAACATGGACCTTATTTGTTTTGCATGCTATGTGGAGTCTTGACATAATGGTATAATTATGATGTACTAGTCTTGAGTATGATCCCTTAGATTAATAATTCTAAATTGTTGGTTCACTTTAGCTTTAAAAATCGTGCAGAGGGGGTGAATGCAGAATTACTTAGTATTTTATAGTTTTAAAAATTTAATCTGAGTTAGTTTTAGATGCGTACTGAGTGAGCTATGTTGAGTGCACTTTCGACTAAAAATTGTAAACTACTAAGCTTCGTTGGCTTAGTTCACTTTCAACCCCGTGCTGAGTAATCTAACTCAGCTCAGTTTAGTTTTCAAGAAGATATATGAAAGCGTGAGATGATGTATTGAGCATAAACACTTATAAAGGTAATAAAAGAGTTAAGAAAAGTTTGCACCTCAGATGTTCAGGTTCGGCCCCAAGCCTACCTCCAATCTATGGATTCCTTTCCAAACTTTAATCCACTAGTGATTATTTTCCTTTAAAAGGTGGAGAACCTTTATAGTGGGTAGAGCTTACAAAAAGTACCCTCCTTTCTAGCTACCTCTCAATACTTAGTTTAGGTACCCTTCCTAAACTGACTCACACAAATATTAGATTGAAAGTTTAAGAACAAAGAATTTCAATTGATAAAAATCTTTGAATCCTTTTACAATGCTTATGCTTAGCTTGACTTTAAGCTAAATCTGATTCTCTCTTACAAACAGATGGGAAACTGAGAGTTTCCTTTTTATTACTTGAAATTGGAATTTCTAAATGCTAGGATGCTTAAACAATATTTTCAACTATTAAGAAATTTGAGGTGATTCACCAAGTTTAAATGTCTACTTCAATCTCCTATTTATAGTTGTAGTTGCTGGAAGTAGACGTTGTAAACTTCTCATCTTAACTAGTTCTTCAAAATCTCTTCTCTTCACAACTTTTAAATTTACCCTTTTGAAATAGATTTTGGGATGTTTAGAGACAATGGTTTTGAATGTAAAAGTGCGAGATTAATCCGTTAATCATTGATGCATCATAAAACAAATTAATTTGAGAGAGGAGCGTGCGAGATGAAGCATGGAATCTTGCTATTAGTTGACTTTGCTGTGCAGAGACATTGAAAACAATGCATGTCAAAAGTGTTTCTCTTAAGCAGCTTAATATAAATAGTAGAGGGGGGGGTGAATGCTTTACTTGGTTCTTTTTAGATTTAATAACAAAATTCATTTCCAAATTCAGTTTTTAGATGCGAGCTAAGTTAAGTGTGTTGAGTTTGGTCTAAAATCTATAAACTGCTCAGCTTCGCTGACTCAATTTATCGTTAATCATTTTTGAGTACTTTACTCAGCCTGGATTAGTTTTTCAAGCTAAACTTGTAAAACATAGAGAATATGTATGAGCAAGATGCTATAAAGATAAGCGACAAAGGATAGAACTTCAACACCTGAGATTTTATCTTAGTTTAGCGCCGAGCCAACCTCTAGTCCCCAGATTCCTTTTCGAGCACTAGTGTTTTCCTTCCTCAGGTGGAGAAGGTTTTATAGTGTGTAGACTATATTACAGAAAGTACATTTCTTTCTAACTACCACTCAAACATAGTTTGGGTACCCTTCCCAAACTGTCACTTAGATTTACAAATTAGAGTTTGCGAACAGAGGATTTCAACTTATAAAACACTTTAAATCCTTTACAACATTGAAATATTCTCTTTATTACAAATTGATTGGAAGATTTGCGTTTGCTTGATTGCTTGACTTGGAATTTCTAAATGTTGCGAATAATTTGATAATATTTTAGCTCTTAAGAAATTCAAGGTGATTCACCAAGTTTGAACTTTTACTTGAGTCTTCTATTTATACTTGAAGTTCTTGGAAGCAGCCATTGAAAACTTTTCATCCTGACTTTTCTTCAATTTTCTTCTCTTTACAGCTTTCGAATTTGTCTATTTAAAATAAATTCCAAGACATTTAGAGATAACAATTTCGAACGTTGAAGCGCAAGATTAATTTGTTAATCCAAATGTGTTAAAAACTCATTTCCTTAAAGCAAACTATTCTGATAGAGACATGCATTAGATGCAACGTGGAAGCTTGCATTATGTAGACTTGCTAATGTTGCAGAGTTGCGTGGAGATACCTAGAAATGGCGCATGTCAGAGAATTCCTTTTGTCTTGGACTTTAGTAAGGATTCTCTAACATTCCGTACTGAAACCTTTTCATTGTAAGGACCACTTGAATATCTTCTTTAATTTCAGCACCTTTTCTCCTCAAAAGCATCAAAGGAATATTCCGACCTTCATAGAAAATGTTAAAAGCATTTGTGTCATATATTTCTGTAAGTGTTAATTAACTCAGCTTTTATAACAAAAAGCTTACTCAGCTTCACTGAGTCTATATCTTGTAAACTATGTAGTACAAGGCTGAACTCAGCTTTTCTTACTCTAAGCCATAACTTAGTTAAACACTCTACAAAACTGAGTTTTTTTCCCGTAAACAAACTCAAGGAAACTTTATTAATTAAGAGTCTACTTAGTACTCAATTAATTTCACTATCCTAGATAGTTTGTCATTTCTAAAATGTTTGAAGTACTATTAACTTGGGTTCAACAATCTTCCCCATTTTGGAACAAATAACAAACTAGGTAGTAGAAGAGATTAATTGAATAAATAGTTTAAAGATATAGAGATACCTAATGGATGATGTAAGACTCCCCTAGGCTGAGTGAACTCCTTAGTTAGTGTGGATTCACCCATAATGAGTGAATTCTCTTCATTCAGCTCAAATCTCCCATACTTAGAGGAATTTTCTTCGATTTGAGACTTTGTCTTACTTCAACTTTTCTTTGAGGTTGGTCTTTGAATATATTCTTGCAATAGTTTATAAGCAGAAATAGTAAACATACTACAACAAATATAAAGTTAAGAAGCTCTTAACTTGATAGACGGAAACTTGTAATTTTTTCATTAATAATAAAAGCTTAGTTAGTTCAAAAAAAATAATCTGAACTAAGTAATTACACATTAAGCTCTATTATAAGCCTAGCCTATACTACAACTATCTATGAAACTACGAAGAGGATGAGCTAACTTTTGGTTGACTACTAGAGTGGTGTTGTTGAAGTTGCTGTTGATGATGAGGCTAAGGGTGTTGAGGTTGAGGATGCTGAGACCTTTGAGGTAGAGAGTGACGATACTACGAAGCTTTCTTCGATGCATCTTCCCCTACTTTCTCCCCCTTTGTTATTTGACTCTTCATAATCTCTTCCGAACACATATTAAAGGAGTCGATTGTAGCTTGGAAGTCCTCTTGCTTGCCAATGGTGGATGGAGAGATTTCAGATTCAAGCTGTTCCTTTCCTTTGAGCGATAAGATGTCCTGATCTTTAAGTTCCTCTAGAAGCAGATGATGACACTGGGTGAGATGAGCAATTTGGTTGAATCATTGACAGGTAAATTGTTGAAAGTACTGCAAAAAACCTTACAAGTTTGCAGTAGAAAGAGCAATCTTTAGCTTGACCTCCTTGTCAATTATTCTTGGGCAGAAATTGTGCATTGTCTTTATAGTGAAACTCTATGTCCCTTGAATCATACATCCTGGTGATAATCAACTGATCTATGCTCCTTTGCATATCATTGATCCTATCTTTGATGACATTGAGCTTATTATTCGTGAAAAGGCTACTTTTTGGGTCAAGTGACTCAGTTGGCTTCATTATCAACTTACCCATAACTTCAAAAAGAGCTTTCCATGGTTCTTTAACTTGATTATTAGTATTGTCGTTGATAACTTTGCAGGCAGACTCAAATTTCTCATCCAGCGCATCAAGGTTTAGCGAAGGTTATTTCAACCTTTTTCACAGTCTCCTTAACTATCTTGATCACTTTGTCTACCTTCTTGTCGTAATTCAACATTAGCTTGGACATGCAGCTTTACCATGTTGTGACCGATGTCCTTGGTAACCTCTACTTCTTTCAACACATTCAATCTTCTTGTCAATGCTCTTCTTTATTTTTGTTTGCTCTTCGCCAAACTTATGAAACTGTTTAGCTTGAGTTACCAAGGTGGCATTCAAGCTACTTAGCTACTCAGCAGCAACATCAATACTACACTTCATGTTTCCTGCTACCACGTTAGCGACAACAGTCTAGTTATGATTAAAGCCATCTTGTCCACTAAGCTTTTGGTGCTTTCTTTTGCCAGATGGTTTCAGATGGCATACAAGCTCCATTGAATCTTCTCAAACTCCTAGAGTAAGGAGATTCTGAAGGTATATTGGAGTGCGGATCGAATTCCTATATTTTATCCTTAGCTTTCATGGATAAGTCTGTCAATTCCTGAGATAGTAGCACATGCTTACTACTCCATCTAACTTAGAGTTAGTTTTGAGAGTTGGAAATTTCTTCGTTGCTAACTCTCTAATATGAGCCAAGATGGCTAAATCATCAAAGTCCTCTTGGACTGGCTTGCTACAAGGGAGATGCTTCATTGGTCAAAAAATTTTCCTTAGCACCTTCTATGAGCACAGGATTTTGTACCAGCTCGCGCGTTCAATGATGACGGCTTTTCACGATTTTAATCCTCGAATCACACGATTTTCGACTATCCGGTAATCTTCGAATGAGAATGTTCCTCGTCACAAATTTATTTTAAGGACTTAAATTATTTTTTTAAGACTTTAAAAATTAGATTTTGGTAAAAATTAATTTATTATATTTTCAAAAAATTAAAAATAAAAAGAATAAAAAATCCACAAAAAATCAAAAAAATCGGGAATCGCGAACTGGTCTTGCTAGAGTTCTGGTGATGCAAACTCATCAGAATTCTGGCGAGGCAACCTTGCCAGAATTTTTGGCGCTGGCGAGGCTCGTCAGAATTTGGCGAGCCTTGCTAGAATTTCTGGCGAGGCTCGCCAGAATATGTTTCCTTTTGGATTTTTCGGGTTTTTCGCCTATAAATATTCGCGGAATTTTCAGTATTCAAGATCGAAAAATTCACAAAAAAAAAATAGTTTTCTCTCGACAATGATGGAGGAATTTTTATAAAAAAAAATAAACATTTGGATTCAAATTTTATTATTTTCTACATTTCCTTTACATTTTTCTTTGACGATATTTGGATCCAAAAAAACGTTTGGATTCCAAACTTTATTATTTTCAAACCAATTTTTCTCCATTATTTTTCTCTCAAAAAATCCTTATATATTCTTGGGCCTAAAACAAATTTAGAGTCCGAGTCTGGATATTTTTAGGATTAAAATAACACATTTTCACCAATTAAATCAAAATGAACAAGGAGCACTCTCAATGATAAAGCGGATTTGTCGACGTGGATTCGCAACAAAAGGGTAAGCCTCTGAGTTTCTATAGCTGTTTTATCCTGTGTATTATATTTTTATATTTATTTTTCTTATCTCCTAAATACGTAGACGAACTCGATTTTCGTCATCGACTTAGGATTTATTTTATTCCTTTAAACTTTGTTAACTTTTTTTTATATTTATTTATTTAATTGTCTTATTTTATTATGTAACTTTCTTTTATGCTTTTAATTATTTTTTTATTTATTGAATTATGAAATACATGTTAGAATACCCCCATGAAAGGAATAAAAATTATGCTCGGATAATAGACCTCACCTTTTGCCATGCGATCATTTTCACTAAATAAAAATGAGCAACATACGTGTTAATATAATGAATTGTTTTATTCTAAAACAAGAATTTTAAACTGCCTATATTTTAATTAGACCACATGGGCCTCGTCATAATTAAATCGAGCATACCAATAAATATTCATGTTGTGCTAACCATTGTAGATGCAAGTTAGATGTATGTTTAGGATTTTATTTTCCCTTTGGGAATCGCAATTTCAATTATGTTTTGGGAAATGTAATTAATAGATTAGGTGGGCGGTTGCATCCCCCGAGGTTTTGTAATCTTAATATTTAAGTTTCCGCATTTATTTATCGCTTTATGTATGGATTTACTACTTTTCGCGGGTGCTTTAAATCATACATTATAACTCGAAAACGACAAAAGTTCAAATATGCAAAATTAAGATATATGATTTTCTATAGATGTAATATAGTGTGATGCAATAAGAAATAAGCAACTTATCCCAAACCCGAATCTCTGTGTCTTAGTAGGCCATCCCCTGGGCGTTAAGCCTCACAAGACTCTAATTCCTGGAAAGAGCTAATCTAGGTGGCAACTCTACACTAAGAGACAGCGGATTCGAGCATGACCAATCAAAAATGTTTTCACTCCCTCTTTCAAACCTTCCGGGTCCCCGGCCCAGGACATTTATATTTTCAAATTAAACACCCTGGTGGACCATGCCTCTCATTTTTCGCGCTCTCTCAGCCCATTGCTCTGTGTCATCCGCTCACAGTGGCGACTCTGCTGGGGATTTTTCTAAAAACTTGTTTTTTTAAGATTTTAGATTTCGGATAAGTGCTGAAAATTATTGATGACATTATTCTGTATTCTCTTAATTATAACATATTCTTAATAATGCATTGCAATAGAGGGGATTAGCCCGTAAGTTTAAGGTACCCTATTACCGCGAAGCTTTCTCCTGTACTAAACTACCTCCTTGAGAAAAGATAGTACTTGAGTGGGTGGAGCACTTGTTGCCATATTGCATGTACCTCTCTCATTGAAACCCATTTAAGGAGAGGCCTGGAGTGTATTTTAGTGTAACAAGAACCTTTTACATCAATAACCCATTTTTAAACCTCATGTAAATAAGTTGTAGGCATTTTCCCTAGGGTGTTACCCAACAAATGACCATGCATTGTATTTTCTTGCAGGTGCGCTCCTTAGTTTCGTCATGGTACTATGATGAACCAAACTTAGGATAGAGACTAGCCAAAAACCCTACTTGAGGGAGTTGTATGGGTGGAAGTTTGATATTACGTGCTATGTGTTTACCACTTTATGATTCATCATGCATTGTACAAATATGTCATGCTAACCACGAATCTTAGTCTAGACACTTGAATGCACATACTTATAATGTTAAAATGATGTAACATAGCATCTTCTCATCATCATGATACCAAATTGGTGTCACATACACTTTGGAGTAGTTGGCACTTTAGATTGTCACCCTAGAATAACATAAAACCTCTTAAAAGCATCACTTACCCCTTTTCAGTGAGATGTCCACTTAACATCTGGCTATTAGCCCGTATAGGGCAAACATACCTTTTCTTTTACTGCGTGATGTCCATTTGACATCCGACTCTTAGCCCACAAAGGGAAATAAAATGTTCAACACATTACCAATGATATGCCAACAAGGGGCAATAACATATTCCACACATTACCTTTGAGATGTCCACTTGATATCCGATTCACAGCCCACAAAGAGTGATCACACATGACATATAGCCCGAACAGGGAAAATACCTACCCAAACCATTTTCCCCACATCAGGTGATGACCCTGCTGACATCCAAACCTAAGCCCACACAGGGAGAACTCTTTTTGAGTCTTACCTTACCAATCCTCAAGGGTATACACCTAATACCATAACCATCCACCCACACTAGGCAATGATTCATGCATCACCATATACCCTCAAATAGCAATGACCACAAGGGCATCCGAAACTCCACCCTAATTGGGAAAAATGACCAAATTTTTCATTCAATAGCTATATGTAGTGGTTATTTTCATTTCATCAGGGTATGTCGCCTACTTACCTGAAATAATTTTGACCTCCTCATTCCATGAGATCTAGTCAGAGTACGAAATCTCAAAATATCGACTAATTACCATATGAGTAACTTGGTCACCTCACTTACACCACTCATATTACGATGTCACACAAACATTGTACAAATCTCAAATCCAACCCCAGGTGTGGATTTTCATTTCCACCTATTTTCATTTTTTTACCTAACGACTAACTTGTTTGTTTCAAATGGATTGACAAACATGTTATTTATCCCACATCAGGGCATACTAACCCCTTGTGAATGTAGCCATAACATTAAACATCTCACTCATTTTCACATCATGAATCATGTCATGAATCCCAAATGCATGGTCTGATCTTCTACTTGTGTATCAAAGGGGCTTGGAAAAGGCCTGTTAGCCGCCTGGTCCACATTTCTCCAATTGTGGCTAATCTGGAGGGGGTTCCATAAACTGACTCAAGTGAAGACTCGGGGTTCTAATTCAGATTCAATTCAACTTATCTCTTTCATGACCAATCTACAAGAAGAAGGTGCAGGGGAAGATTATCCTATCCTTATGGGATAAAACTCTCAATAGACACATCAGTCATAGGTGAGCGCCGAGATTGCATCTGCCTTGAATGCCTTTGCAAATAGTGAATAGCTAGCATCGCTTATTCACCAACATGTCAGGAGAGCTCAGAATGTGGTGTCTAGTTCGGAAGTCACCCTTAACAATGGCGGTCCAACTAGCTGGCCTGAAATAGGGGGACCTCCTACCTCGCATGCCATGCACCCAAATCCTACTACCTTTTATCAGATTGGGGCAGGCCAAAGTCAGCTGAATCAAGCTCAAATTGGGTAGCCAGGATATAACTTTGCAATCCTTCCCAGAATCAATTCTTCCTAGGATAACTTAGGCAACCGGGATTCAGACCAGGGCCTTTCTACCAAGGAATGACCCAACAGCCTATTTCTAGTTGGAGTACGTCAGTTGCCTCACAATTCTAAGCACCTCAATTAGCCAATTTAGCAGCATTTCCCTAACGGTAATATAACTCTTATCCAAGCGCAGGGAACGCCATCCTCCAATAACAAGGAATGGCAGAATTATGGTAACAGTTCTAGGCCACTCACGATGGCCACCTCATGAATCCATACTCAGCACAGCTGATAATAGGGGATGAAGACAGCTTGTCCCCAAACTTTGCAATGCCACAATTTGAAAAGTATATGGGATCTGGCACGCGCTCACTTAACGCATTATCAAATGGTGATGAGGGCATTAAGGGTCAGCAAACGGATGATGGTGTGAGCGGGCAACACGGTGTAGTGGGTCGAGAGCACGTAAGATGAGAGGCGCTGTCCACCAGGGTGTTTGAAAAAAGAAGCACCGGGTCGTGAACCCGATAAAAGGTTAAAAAGAGAGGGTGAAAAACTTTTTAGATTGGTTCAAACCCGAATCCGCCATCTCTTAGTGTGGAGTTGCCACTTGGATTAGCTATTTCTAGGAATTAAAGTCCTATGAGGCTTAACGTCCGGGGGATGGCCCACAAAGACACAGAGATTCGGGTCAGGGATAAGTTGCTTATTTCTTATTGGATCATATTATATTACATCTACAGAAAACCGTATTCTCTTAATTATGCATATTCACACTTAGGTCATTTTTGGAATTTATATGCATGATTCACGTATTGTAAAATAATAAACCATTCACAAAGCAGAATAAACCACCCACAAAGTAGTAAGTAAATGTGGAAAATAAATGCAAAAAATAAAAATTACAAAGTTTTCCAAAAATCGGGGGATGCAATCACCCGCTACCCTATTAATTACATTTCCCGTAAAATATGTGCAATACCCGAAGGAAAAATAAAATCCTAAACATAAATCGAACCTGCATCCATAAAGGTTAGCACAAGGGATATCACATATGTTTGATTTTATTTTAGCGAGGCCCTATGGCCTAATTAAAACATCGACAGTTTAAAGTTGTTATTTTAAATAAAAATAGATCATTTTTATTTACACGTATGTTGGTCGATTTTATTAGTGAAAATGAACACATGGCAAAAGGTGAGGTCTGTCATCCAGGAATAATTTTAATTCCCTTTGTTGGGTATTCTAAAAAAAATAAAGAAAAGAAATAAAGATGAAGAAGAGAATTACAACATTATTTACATAAAAAGAAATAAAAAATATTCCTAGGTTCACAAATAAAATCAGAAAAAGATAAAGCAGATGATGAGCTTGGAATTCGCAGTTCTAGGAACTCAGAGACTTACCCTTGGGGTATGAATCCACTTTGGCGTATCCGTTCGATCCCCGGGAGTGTTCCTCGTTCATTTTTGTAGTTATTATGGTTTAATTGGAAAATACATGTTTATTTATCCAAATGATAATCAGACTCGAGTTCTAAATTTGTTTTAAACCCGAGAGTATATGAGGATATTTGAAGAAAAATAGATGAAGAAGTTTGGAATCCAAAAATGTTTTGGATCTAACAAAATTTTAGATGAAAAGAAAGTATTATTGTTTGTATTTTTTTATCTAAAAGAGAGAATTTTTCTCTGAATTTTCCAGCCCCCTTCAATCCAAAAATGTCCGACTATTTATAGAAAAATCCTGGAATATCCAAAAAAGGAAAAAAAGTTTGGTGGGGTCTCCAATGAGTTTGGTGACCTCGCCAAACTTTCTAGCAAGCTCGCCAGCCTCTCTAGCAAGGCTGCCTTGCCAAACAACCTGGCGAGGCTCACCAAGATCTGGCGAGCCTCGCCAGGGTCCTGGCGAGGTATGCCAAGTCACTGACGAGCCTCACCAGAGTTTGGCGATGTTCGCCAGACCCCTGGTGTACCTCGCTAGGGTCTGCCGAGGCTCGCCAGGCCTTCTGGCGAGATGTGCCTCACTAGATATTGGCGAGGTAGGCTTTGGATCTAGTTTTCAACGCTTTTTTTTTGTGTATTTTTATACTTTTTAATTAATTTCTGAATTAAAATCCTTTTAAATTCAGAGACGAGGAAGACTCCCATTTGAAGATTGTCATGTGATTTTAGGATAAATATCCTGAAAAGCCATCATCATTGAACGCGCGAGCTGGTACAAAATCTCGTGCTCATAGATGCCCCTCGTGTGATCGTCGTTGGTTGTATAACCAATATGATCACATGAAAAGAGCGTAGAGGTAGAGAGAATACCTGATCCGTGCAGTTGGTGACTTCTTGTTCCCAATTGGTGATAGCGTAGGCCTTCCTTTCTGGTGCTGTGTCTTCATAGGGTCATCCGTTTCTTTCTTCGGAATCCTTTAGGTACTTAGTGCCCCTTGTAGGTGGGTTGACCGTTTCTTTCTGCGACGTCCCTTTAGTGTTTGGCAACCGTTTCATTCTTCGATTGAAAAATGAGACTGTTTTATTCTTCAGCCATTGAGATAACCGTTTCCTTCTTCCGTTATGTTTTGAATTTCCTTAATAGGATGTTGACTTATTTCCTATAACAAATCATGGAAAAGTATAATGTTAATACATTTTATGATGAAGGTTTTAATTATTTGATTGAGTTTATGCGAAGCAAAAATTTTTGCCCCTTGAATAAAAAATTAAAACATAATAAGTTTAATAAGAAATTCAGGGGTGTCCCGAAAACCGCTCTGTTGTTTAGGAGGCTTTTGTGGCATTGTAACATTGACTTTAGGCTTGAGTGGGCCATTGTCTTATTTGTAGGTTCCTCATGTGGAGGTGGGGATTCTTGTTTATCGGGATAGTGTTGCCCCGGTTTGGCATCGTCTTTACCTGTAAATGACATGACGCGAATGTAATGTATGCATGATTTTATGAACAATTTTTATCATATGATGTATGTTCGTTTGTTATAGGTATCATGGGCTTCGTTCAGTGAGGAGCCTTCTCTTGTGCTGGTGCATGGTTACCCCTATGACTTATCTTGTTAGGGATTCCATGGATGACTCCCTCAAAGCTACGACCATGGGTTCGTTGAATCTGGTTCAAGTTCATAGCTTGGATTTGATTTGAGGAAAGTTTGGATGAATCGTTGATCCCGCATTGTGTTGGCAATGATAGCTAAGAAGCCGTTTGTATGGTTCCGAGGAGGAGATGATGAATTTGCTATTTCTATGGTCCTAAGTTTTTCATAGATCGCCCTTGCGGGTTTTCAATCTATCTAACCTTATCTTAATTTTTTGCCTGGACCGCCCTTTCAGGTTTCCAATCCAGCAGACTCATTTTTCTTTATTTTTTTCATTTTTTGGATGTTTACTTGCGACATTCTACCATTGGCATGCAGGCAATAAAAAAAACATATGCATAAAGATTAAAAAAAATGACAATTCATTGATGAACTTAAAAGGGGTATAAATGTTTCAAATGGTTTGACTCCTACCATCAATTAGCCCTTTAAGGTTTTCTAACCAATGTTGTTCTCTCGATGTCCTATGTTTTGCCTGAGCCGCCCTTTTCGGGTTTTCAACTCAGCAGAATATTCTTTTTGAGGTTTGAAAAGAAGCCCTAATTTTTACTCAACTAACCAAGTGTTAATTGATAGACTAAATACAAATTTATTTTATTTATTTATTTAGCTTTTTACCGATTTATTTCTTTCACCTATGCATGATAGCAATTGTGTAAGACTTGGTTGACTTGGTAGATCAGTCACCGTCCATGTCCACGACTTCAGTTGTTATCTCGTTCAACATTTCTGATCGATTAGTTAGTTGGTGCTCATGCTTCTTTGCTGGCTTGTATTTGACGAGAAGTCTTGATCATCGGCATTTCCTTTGATGGTGCGATGATTTCCCCACATATAGTAGCGAGTTGTGTGAAGGAGTTGTTGACGTGTTCAACAATATGACTCCTTTCTATCTTTAGTGTTGTGCCATCCATTTTGACCTTTCTAGGGCTTCGATCATTGCTTGATTGCCCCACAAATGGTGGTGAGCCTTGTGATGGAGTTGTTGAAGTGTTCAATGATCCGACTCCTTCTTTGTGACATTGCACCGGTTGTTTGATCTCATGAATGATGCTGATGGAGTTGTTTACGTGTTCAACTATCTAACTCCTTTGTGATGTTGCGTGGGTTATTTGGTCTTGTGAATGGTTGTGATGGAGTTTTTGATGTGTTCAACGATCTGACTCCTTTGTGATATTGCATCGGTTGTTTGGTCTTAACTTGCTTGGTCGAGATTTTAACCTTATTCTATCTCCGATCCTTTTGATCTTTGCGTGAGTCAATGGATGTTTCATGCTTGGAGATCTTTCCATTAATCTTTCATCCTTGTGTGATGAGGCAATTGCTATCACGCATTGTCTAAGTACATGTATTTATCTCTCACTTTCTCTCAAGAGTCAAATCATTTGAATTTTTGGGGAATCCATTTATGCCCAAATTAATTTCATGAATGATGTATCACAATGCTTAAAACAATATGTATATGTTTATGAGAATGCGTGATGTCATTGATAAAATATCAAGCAAATAAATAATTTTTAATTTATTCAAAAATAATAATTCAAATGCCCCATGGGCAAAGTAGCTGAAAGCTAAACTATTACATAATCATTCATCACGGGTTAGTGCCCCCCATCTGAGAGTTGCATTTCTAGGAACTCAGAGGCTTACCATTGCGATATGAATCAACTTTGGCGTATCCGTTCGATCCCCAGGTGTGTTCCTCGTTCATTTTTGTAGTTATTGTGGTTTAATTGTAAAATACGTGTTTATTTATCCAAATGATAATCAGACTCGGTTTCTAATTTTGTTTTAGACCTGAGAATATCTGAGGATATTTGAAGAAAAATAGATGAAAAAATTTGATTTTAAGATGAAGAAGTTTGGAATCCAAAAGTGTTTTGGATCCAAGAAAATGTTAGAAGAAAAGAAAGTATTATTGTTTGTATTTTTTTATCTGAAAGAGAGAATTTTTCTCTGAATTTTCGAGCCCCCTTCAATCTAAAAAATGTCCGACTATTTATAGAAAATCCCGAAAAATCCAAAAAAAGGCAAAAAAGTTTGGCGGGGTCGGCAAAAATTTTAACGACCTCGCCAGAGAGGCTAGCGAGCTC
>CATIWQ010115245.1:0-17241 GCA_949673415.1 Euphorbia schlechtendalii | reverse complement strand
ATTCATTTATTTATATACAAGTTTATATATACCTAGATTTCCAAATAACCCAATTAAATTATTTTGAACCCTTAAAAATATTGTAAGATTTTAAATTTTCACTTTAAGCCTTTTAAATATATTCTACGGTCCTAAATATTTATTTAGGGTCCCAAACATTATTTTAACGAGGAGAACTCCCATTTGAAGATCGTCGGACGGTCGAAAATCATGTGATTCGAGGATAAATATCCCGAAAAACCGTCATCATTGAACGCGTGAGCTGGTACAAAATCTCATCCTCACAGCTGCATACACAAAGGTTAGCACAAATATGGCACATCACAAACAGTTGCAAGTATGTTTGCTTTGATTTTTGCGAGACCGGAGCGGTCTGATTTAAAACATCGAAGGGTTTGGAATTTTTTTTCTCACAAAAAAAGGTTCATTTCATACACATAAGTTTATTTAACCATTTTTAGTGAAAATGCCACATGCGAATATTTGTCTGGTCGGTTATCCGGGAACTTCGGTTCCCTTGGTGTGGGTGACCTAAAACAATATTTAGAAACATAAATCTAGGCTGAACATGCATAAAATATCCACTGTTTGGGTTAACAACGGTAACGATGTCATCCATATCGTCATCGACTTCCCTGTGAAGGGCGATATCGATATGAATAGCCCGAAGCGCTTCTGTTGCTACTCCAAACCTTAATCAACATATTAATACATTAATAAATCATATATAAATGCTAAATAATTACAATTTAGAGATTTGTTACCCCTAATGATGCATTTCCAAACTCAGAAGGGTCTCTGCGGGTCATTCTAGGCTTAAACGATTCGAAACGGAGCAAAATAAAGCGAAATTGAATTCTACCAAAGGCAATGTCATTAATGACATTATCTAATGTCGTTAATGACATTTCAATGTCTTCAATGACATTGAGACTCCAGACCTGCAGAAAACACACAGAAACAGCAGAAACGGTAAATTGAAAATTCGAAACTTCAAATGATCATAACTTTTGCTATACTTAACCGATTGGGATGATCTTTATCATTCTGAAAAGCTCAAGATGTGTAGAATATGTTTATGTAAAAAAAATACTCAAAACTATTTGAAATCATATTGAAATTTCCAGAAAACTGATTGGTGTGCAAGAATGAAAATAACCGAAAAGAAAATGAAACTTCAAAAAGAAAAGCATATAAATGTAAGCACAAACTCTAGGAACTCAGAGGCTTACCCCATATTCATAAATCCACTTTCTTTAAGGTCCATGAAGTCCTCTGAGAAGCTCTCCTTGTTTCTTTTTTGTTGGATTTGGTTGTTGTTTGGTGATTTACCGAAAAGCTTTGGAAGGGATCTATTCCTTGTCAAAGTAGATGTTTCAGAAGGTGTAGAAACCTTCAAGTGAGTGAGAGAGATGTTTTAGACTCTCCATTCAAGTCTAAACCTCAAGCATTGCCTAAGTGATCTCTAAACCTCAAGTTTGCTTAAATGATCTCTACACCTCAAGCTTTGCTTAAAGGATGAACTAATGGACCCTTGTGATCCAAGTTCATGCCCTTTTCATGAACTTAATCCATCTAACCCAAAACTTTAAGTTATTGGCTGCTTAAAGTCTAAATTTAATGCAAAAACTCAAGAAAAACCACTCAAGAACACTCAAACTTGCTCAAGAACACTTTGAACTCTCACTTGCACCTTTTACACAAAAATTTTAGCTCCCTTTCTCATCCCCTCTTCTTTTGTTGGACTCCATTCTTTTCAAGAGAGAGCTCCCTTCAATCCAAAAAAGAAGTCAAAGTTTGATTCTTCTTCTTTCCATATTTTCAACTTATTTCTCAATCCCTATGCAAATGTTGGGATTTAAAAGTCTTAGGTAGGGTGTGGAAGCTGTGTTTCAAAGAAAAAATCCGAGCAAGAGGGAAAAATATGATTTTTTAGCTGAAAAATTTCACAAAGTGCAATTCTAGTTCTACTGTCACTGCAATGTCGTTAACGACATTGCGACGTTGTTAACAACATTGCCAATGTAGTTAACGACATTGCTTCTTTGCCTTGGGCTTTTTATGCTGAAATTGCCTAAAAAAGGGTTAAGGCTCAAAGAAACAAAGCAAGCTTCCTTCGGATGAATTCAAGACCCTGTAAAAAGTGAAAAACTAGCAAGGGAAAAAATAAATTACAGCTTCATCATCGAACTCGCGAGTCGAGAGTAAAATCCCGTGCTCACAATAGTTTAAAATTTAAGGCTGTTATTGTTTGTCATTATCTTGTCTCTTATCAGTAAATGTTAAAAGATGTATAATCTATGTTCCAGAACTAAAAATGTAATATATTTACTTTTTATTGAAAAATCTTGTTCTACTTGCTTTTCAACAACTTCACCTTCATTTTTGAAGGTATGCCACATTGAAATATCTTTTAACAACTTGTGTCGAGTACTTCTAATGAAATGTCTTTTGACTACTTGTGATAGCATTCTCTAATTTCTTGTTGGGAGCTCAAGCTATTTTCTTACTCCTTTTAATTTCTTTGTTGTTTTGGTATAATACACTTCATACATTTTAATGTTTTGGTATAATATTCATTATACTTGTTTTTATTGTTTGCATTTTTGCATTTTTTTGTTTTTTATTTAGCATTTGTTTCTAGTTTTTATTTGAAAACAAGGCGTAAGTGGCCATGCTAAGGTGTGCTACCACTAGTGATAAAACTTGAGTTATGATACTTCTTGAACAACGGTTTAGCCTAACAAAAATGATGTGCAATAATAATTTTTAGATTCTCATGTTGCATCTGTACTTCGAAAGGTTAATAATTTTTATGTTTCTACATATTTGTTGTATAGCGCAATATATCGTCGGTTTGTTGTGGGCTGTGGCTGTCAACACCGATATTGGTGGTATTAATCAAACCAATTTGGTATATCTATGACTTTTATGTTCTTCATTTTCATGGCATGCTTCAGAAAGGTTCAACAAGATCAACTTCATATTAAAATTTGAGCATTTACAATCTTGCAACAGAAGCAACAATTCAGGAAAACATGTAATATATGATCAATGAAAAAACAAAATAATGTCACAACAACATTCTTGATTCTTCTTCCATTGTTTAAAAGCAGTAGCTTTTTTAAAATTTATTTGTCAATTTTTATTTGCATTTCTACACATAATGGTTCTTATTGTGTTGTTTATTTATTTCTCAATAAGATCAAACAACATGTTTCTTTATTTTTTGAAGTGTGTTGTTTCCCCAAATTACCGTATTAGAATTGGTATGATAAACTTTATACCCTTTTATATTTGGTATAATATGTATTATACCTGTTTATTTTGTTGTTGTAATAGTTTTACTGTAAGTAGCTTTGGTATAATAGAATATGGGCCAGTTTGGGATTTTTTTCCCAAGTTGCTTTTCCGAAAAGCTCTATTTTCAAGCTTTTGCAATAAGCAGCAAAGTTGATTTTGAAAAAGATAAGTTAGACAGTTCCTAATTATATAGTATGAAGGACCAAAATGTGTTGTTTAAAGCTAAAATATGTAATTCTATTAAAAGTTTGTGAAAGCAACTTATTGGAATAGCAGCTTGAAAAGCAATACCAAACATGCCTTCTATATTATTAATATTTGGTATAATATGTTATTCAACCTATTTATTTTGTTCTTGTATTGTTTTTTTTTATTTAGCTTTAGTATAATAAACTTTATACCATTTTCATATTTGTATTATACCAATTTTAATACTAGTATAATATATATTATACCAGTTTTATATTTTTTATGAAGCAACATTTGTTGTTAGTGAAAATGCAACCAAATAGCGGGTTCGAACAAAAAATGAAAATTCTTAACGATAATTAGATAAAAGAACAACCAAAACTGTTCTGAAGTTAGGCCTGCAGTCTTGTTCAAAACAATCTTCCCCTAAAATTTAAAAAAATTGAGGGGCTTGTTGGATTGTTTTTTTACATTTTCAACATTGTCCCGAAAAACTTTGAAAATCAATAGTAAACAGTTTTGAATTAATTAATAGTAAGAGTAAAAAATTTCATTTGTTGCTCCATAAGCATAAGTAACATCATATAATACATCCGCATATGACAATTTTGGAGCTATATCATTATTGTCCGCTTGATTCAGCCCCAGAATATCGTTCATCCAACATGACAACCACACGAGCAGTTTCACCAGCCATGCTATCTCATCGTTTGAGTCAAGTTGTCTCATCCAGTCTCCTTTATATTTAACATGATCAGTTAGTGACTGATTCCCAACTTTTCGAGGTTCGAATATTTCATCTCGCTCTTCTTTCATGTCTGGTGTATATGGCATTGGTATTATCGTAGAACTACCGAAAAGGAAACTCACCTCATCCTTCAGTGAATCTACAAGCTGGAGGTTTTGTGCAAGGTCATCTCTGGAATTAGCTTGCAATTCAGCTTCCTCACACAATATAAACAACTACTACAACAACAACAACAACAAATAAAAACCATTTAGTAGCATCGCATCAAAAGATGTGTGACATTTGGAACATAAACAAACTATCCTCCTCATCACTAAACAGCCTTAACTTCCTATTTCAGTTCTCATGCAAGAAAGAATCATCAACATCACTCTCACACAAACCATCCTCCCAATCCTATAACCACAAAAGAAAAATGAAAAAAAAATCAATTGATATAAAAACTCAAAATCTTTTGTTATGTTATCAAACATAAAGTACACATTCTCTAAAATATGTATCTTCAGATTTCTCAATTATTAACATGTTTTCTAAGTCATAAATTAATATTTAGGGCTCCACAACCCTTTCACTCGTCAATGATAAGAGAAAGAGAGAGGAGCCCAATAAAAAAATCGTTACATTGTATATAGGGTAAGATTTTTAATTTTTATCGTTAATTATGGGTATAATATGTATTATACTTGTTTTAACACATGTATAATATATATTATATTAATACTAGTATAATATATATTATACTAGTTCTAATACTGGTATAATACATATAATATCTATTATACCAGTTCTAATACTATATATTATATGTATAGTATATAATATACTAGTTCTAATATTGGTATAATATATATTATATGTATTATACCAGTTCTAATACTGGTATAATATATATTATACCAGTTGTATGTACTCAACTACATAATATTATATGTTTAATAACCAATTCTCCATAATAGTTAATCATAACTTATACTAGTTATCATTCTGGTATAATACACAATACTGGTATAATATATATTATATGTGTTATACCAGTTTTAATACTGGTATAATATATATTATACCAGTTGTTCGTACGACACTACATAATATTGTATGTTCAATAATCAATTTCCATAATAGTTAATCATAAATTATACCAATTATCATTCTGGTAGTATAATATATATTATATGTATTACACCAGTTTTAATACTAATATAATACATATTATACCAATTGTGCGTACGACACTACATAATATTGTATGTTTAATAACTAATTCTCCATAATAGTTAATCGTAAATTATGCCAATTATCATTCTGGTATAATACACAATGTTGATATAATATATTATCTGTATTATACCAGTTTTAATACTAGTATAATATATATTATACCAGTTGTACGTACAACATTGCATAACCATCTCTCCATAATAGTTGATCATAAATTATATCAATTATCATTCTGATATAATACATAATATGTTGGTGAAATTTTTATCCCATTCTTCAATTCTTGTTTTTTAACCTTGAAATGTCAATATTGTATTAGGCAAAAAGATAAGCAATTTAGATTTTCATCAAAAGGCTCATATTGATAATTGGGGATGCATTATTGAAATCAATTATAACAAGTCTTCAATGTAAGGTATGAAAAATTTGCATGATTGGTAAACAATTATTTATAAGCAATGATTGATAAATGACTCATAAGCAAATGGCTGGTATTTCTTACAAATTCACTTCATTGTATAAAATACTTTTTGTTAGTTACCTTCAAATTTTTATCCTTCTTCTCAGTGTTCGCTACTTTCTTGACATTCATCTTTCCTGCTAATTTTATGTTCGAATGCTTTCTTCAAAAGCACAATGAAACTCAAAATAACATGTTCAACAAATAATCAACAGGAACCAACCACTCAATTATTTTGTTTAAATGCATAACTACTCCTCACAATCCCCAGCAAACAACGCTTATTCATAATTACCTAACAAAATATAGTAAATGAACAGAGATTACTTTTTGATAAATAGTTTTGACAGATAAACATAACAATTGACACCTAAAATATCATATATTGTTCTTCCAACTATAAAAGATACCATGTATTATGCCAAAAAAATTCCCCAAAACAAAAGGGTCTGCTGATTGTAGAATAGTTACAGGTAATGTCTTCCATTACATAAGCCTTCGACATTAGAAAAAAATAACAGATGTTCCATGACTTCTTAATTTCGCAATGATAGAGATAAATATAGTGTTTATTTACATGACAATTAAGAATTAACTATTTTGCAAGTGATTTTCAAAATAAACCACGAACAGACTACACTATTAGGCAAAGTGCCCAATTTGAAACAATGACACGAATATAAACACAATACACCTGCATACATGCGTACATACATAAGTCAACAGAGTAAATTACGAGAAAATATATTCATAATATGCATTTCACACCAAATGTCAAAGATACAAACTTGGATTTTAACTTACTGGCTCCCAGGGAAACTCATATATTATACCACTTGAATATGGTATAACGACATTATACCAAAAGCAAAAACGGTATAAACCTATTATATCAAAGTTTTATGACAGTAAAACCAACAAAAGGAACACGAAAATGAACCACAACAACAAAATTCTCAATCTAAACTAAAATATCAAATGAACCAAAATCCTGCAAAAACTCAAAACAATGTCAAGCTAAACCGATTCTCTTTGAGGTGTTTCGTCGAACACCTTATGCACATATTCCAAAACTCCTAATTGAAAATAATAACTGGCTTGTTATTTGTTGATTTGAGTAAACGTTTCATAAAAATTAACTACATAAATCAAATTCGTATTTAGTTCAGGTTAGAAAGTAATCCGAATTAGGTTTAATCTTTTTAGAATCAAAATTAGAATTAGGTTTAGAATCGAAACTTACTTGTTTTGCCTTGAATGCTTATTTCTTCTCGCCGGAATAATAGATTGAATTAATTCTTTGATCGAAAGTTGATTTGTAGAGAAATTGTTGAAAAGAGGAAACCGTTTACTGTTTTTGGAGGAACGAACGAAGTCAGGATTTTGGTCTCTTTTATTCATAACGTATTCTTATAATTTGAATTTAATTTTTTGAACTTCTTAAATTATGTTCTATGACCCTAAATTATGAAGCCCAATTCGTCCATTAATAAAAAAAACCGTTTAATTAATCAAAGGAAAACTTATGTAAATTCAGGATTCTGCTCCAATAATAAGTTCCTAATAAAACTAATAGATATTATGAATAGACCTGGACACGAGCCCGTTGACCCGCGGAACCCGTCCGTGCCCGCTCTTCATGGAATGGGCTTGGATAAGGTAATTGGCGATTAGGCCCGACCCGGCCCGAACCCGAAGCGGCCCGAGTAAAATATATGCCGGGCTTGGTTTTAATAATAAAACCCAAGTCCGGCCCGTCTGGCCCGAAATAATAATTATTATGTTAAAAATATATATTTATTATATACATTTAAAGTAAAAATAATTATATGGTTGAAAATTTTCATATTTTTTTGCTAAAGTTTAACATTTAAACTCAATTTTATGACTTATACTACAAATATATTTGGAATTATTTTTTAGTAATAAATTTTAATTTTTTTTAGTTGAAACAATTAATAGTTAGGCCCGCGGGCCGGACTTGATTTTGATTATTTTATTAAAAGCTCGGCCCGACCCGAACCCGATATATTTTTTCATGAGTTTGGACCGGACTTGGGCTATTCATTATTTAACTAGACCCGATAAACCCGGCCCGGCCCATGCCCAGGTCTACTGCCTAGTCAAGTCTTTAACTTTGAATTATGCGACTTGTCAAATCTTACCCATTTCAATTTAAAATTGATAAAACCCACTTGAACTTATAGCAATTACATTAAAAATAAGTTGAGATCAGCATGGTTTTTTCTACTTGCATATACAAAGGATGAAGTCCAATTTAAAATGAAATAAGTTTGGATATCGAATGATCCCTTTCAACTTGACATGTCAAACCAAATTAGTTAAAGTACACGTATTTTCTCGTGTATCGTTTTATAATTTGATTTTTAGCATTAAATTAAAGGGTTAAATAGAAAACTGAACCTGATGGTGTATTAACTTGATCAATTATGATAAAATTTCTTCATACAGAAATTACAGTTCATAAACAAATGTGAGGGTGCTTTGTTTTCTTCGCTGACAATTCCTTCAAATTTTCACTACGTATGAATATGGAAGGAATCCAGTATTTGTAATTTGCGCGGCAAGTTCCGAAATTTTAATAATTCCATGAGAAAAGGTGCTGCATAATTTGTGGTGTTGTATAAAACTTGAGGAGTTGTACATCCCGAAATTAGAAATAAAATAGGTCATCTACAAGGATGGAATTGTAAATTTGTTAATGTTATGGTAGCAAAAAGTAATTATGTTTGTTAAAAAGTGAAAGCTGGTGTAATATGCTTGCTTTGGTTAATAAATAATCAAATCTTGACATATAATTAATAATATTCTCAGATAATTTTTATTACTAACTATTTATTTTATTTATTATTAATATTTTTATTTTATTTTCTCATTCTAATAATATGTATATTTATAATTACTTTAATTATATTTATAATAATATATAAACTGAAACTGAAAATGAAATTGAAATGAACTGAATTGGTTGTTGAATAAGTTGAGGTTTCTTTCTAGCAAACACGGTGCTATTTTTCCCTGAAATTAAGGGAAAAAATGAATTTTTTTAACAGATGAAAACCAATGCCATTAAATCACCGGACATAATTATATAATCAGTTGAAATTCCTTTAACTTCGATATTAATCGACTGATACCCGAAATGTTTCAGTACATGGTTTAATGTTACAATAAGCCGAATCACTAATAAAGTCTAATATACGCAGTTTTCATTTGTCAAACACTCTATCGAACTATTCCACCTTAGTATGAACACTATGCACGCATTTTCCTATGTTTTTTTGAACTTATTATATGGGTCAAAATATTACTAATTGCTAGCCTTTGATTCATCAAATTAAAGATTTGACTTCATTTTCTAAAATGAGAGAAGCTTCACAAAATTGGATGTTCCTTTCACCACCACCAGCTGGTCCAAGTGAAAATCAGTCAATTCATGTGATGTTTTGAATAGTTTTATTTGACATTTTTTCCATTAACGATGATTTGGGTTTCAGCTTGTATTGTACTCATGAACTCATCTTACTTTAGTAGCTAGAAAACCATCAATTGCCATGGGGATCTTCTCAAGTCCTAATAACATAAAAACTTAGTCCATAAATAGTAACTAAACTCTTAAATTGTTGTTTAATGACAAAAAAAAGCGCCTAGATGTGTTCGCAGGAATAGTGTGGATAATATTGTTTCATTAATTTTATTATGATATTTTATTGGATCCTTAACTTTTTTAGCATTAACAATAGTCACACTTTGTAATGTTATTTTGGGATAAATGTAGTTTAATTAAAAAGACTACAAAGTTAGTAGTGCGGAATTCTATTGTACAATAAATTTGGGAGATGAACCAAAACAATATCCAACATGTCGATGAGGATAGTGAAAATGACAACATGGACGAATATTGAATTAAAAAAATTAACCTAACCATGAATTATAATATTGTAATATTTCTCAATTATATTGTTAGTAGTGCAGAATTATAGTGTACAACAAATTTGGGAGATGAACCAAAACAATATCCAACATGTCGATAAGGATAGTGAAAATGACGACATGAATGTAGATTAAATTAGAAAAATTAACATAACCATGAATTATATGAGTATGTTTTTTAATACTTTATAAATTAATTATTTTATCCATTTATTTGTTATCAAACAAAGTTATTCATTATTAACGATGTAATAGGTCAGAAGGGGGGTGAATGACTCTTTTTCTGAGTTCACTGTATTCTTCAGAAGGTTGCTTCTGAGTAGTTATTCATTACTCAGAATCCCCTTTTTATATTTAAGTGTTTTAATTACGAAATTAAATAAACACAAAAATAGAGCAGAGTAAGGAAATATGCAAACAGTGATTTTATCCTGGTTCAGCCTCTGCCTAATCCAGTCCTTGGAATCTCTTGTCCAAGATTTAATTCACTTGTGACTTTTCTTCTGGTGAATAGCAAACCTTTTACAGCATAAGACTGAAGTTCCTTCCAACAGTCTTGCCTATGGTGAGCTATACTAATACAGGAGTACCGTCCTTGTGTATCCGAGGCTCTGAGCTTCTTCTCTCTTAAATACCTTTCTTATGAGATTGTCAAGCTCCCTCACAATAACTTACCCTCAGCTTAGTGTGATTTACAATAGTTTATAGATAAACAATTTTTATGACTTCAGAATTTTGTTTTAGTTAGCTCAAGTACAAACATATAAGATTTGAATGTTTGCTAGAATAAGATTGCAAGTAGATTAAGAAATTATTCACTCTTGAATTCTTTTATTAATTCAGCAACATTCTTCAATGGCGAAAATCATCCTTTTATAGAGGGAGAGAATGTTTCGGTTG
Source organism: Euphorbia schlechtendalii (assembly GCA_949673415.1). Classification (NCBI taxonomy): domain Eukaryota; kingdom Viridiplantae; phylum Streptophyta; class Magnoliopsida; order Malpighiales; family Euphorbiaceae; genus Euphorbia; species Euphorbia schlechtendalii. Next base: position 6,469 of record CATIWQ010115245.1, on the reverse strand, counting down.
ATTTTAGACCGTTGTCAGGAATTATGCCGTTGTCTCTCAATCTTGTTTCTGTTAGCAATCCGTTAGAGTAGCTCGTCCAACTCTGATCCGCTCCATGCTGTATCAGGTTGATTTTGGGGACCCACTTTAAACGATGGTTGCAAATGAGATTTGCAGAGAAATTTGTGTTCCTGATTTTGCAACAAATTTTGTCTTGTAGAGGACTTGGGGACAAAGCACGCGGCGGCATTAAATGCAAGGTCAGTTTTCTTGACTTTTAGCGCCGAAAGACTAAGTTGACCTTTAGCAGTCTTCAAAAGGGCTTTTTGAGGTTCTGAGTCTTGAGTGATCTTTTAAGATATTGAATACTTCATCTGACTCTAATTGCTTCTAAGGATCCACAGCTCTGCTGATGAATCCTGGTGCTTTAGAGGAGACTTGCTTCTGAACTCAGAACTTATAAAACTTAATTAATCTTGCTTCAGAATCCAACAAACGATAATAAATAATCAAATTTTAACATACAATTAATAATATTCTTAAATAATTTTAGTACTTACTATTTCTTTTATTTATGATTAATATTTTTTTTTATTTTCTCATTCTAATAATATGTATATTTATAAAACTGAAACTGAAATTAAAATGAACTGAATGGGCTGTTGAATAAGTTGAAAAGATCAGAGCCTAAAGAGGTTTCTTTCCGACAAACACGATGCTGTTTTTCCCTGAAATTAAGGGAAGAAATGAATTTTTTTAACAGATGAAAACCAATGCCATTAAATCACCGAACATAATTATATAATCAGTTGAAATTTCTTGAACTTCGATATTACTCGACTGAAACCCGAGACGTTTCAGTACCTGGTTTAATGTTTCAATAAGCTAGATCACTAATAAAGTCTAATATGCGCAGTTTTCATTTGTCAAACACTCTATCGAACTATTCCACCTTGGTATGAACACTATGCACGCTTTTTCCTATGTTTGTTTGAACTTATCAAGCCCTGTTCTCTTCACCTTCAATTTGGTTCAGTTCAGTTAAGTGCAGTTCAATTCAGTTCAGTTCAATTCAGTTAAGTTCAGTTCAGTTCAAGTCCATTAAGTTAAGTTAAGTTAAGTTCAATTCAGTTAAGTTCAGTTAAGGTCTATTAAGTTCAATTCAGGTCCATAAATTTTAATTTTAATAATGATTATTCTAATTAATCTTTAATAAAAATTAATAGTAATAATAATAATAAAAAGAAGAACAATGATAAAAATATTAATATAGAAAAATAATTATTATTTAACGTAGTTAATATTGGTTATAAATATAGTAAAAATAATTTTTAAATAGTGATAAATACAATAGGTATTGATATAATAATAGTATTAATGTAATTATAATATAATAATATTTTTATTTATAATCATAGTATTAATTAGTTAGAAAATGTGATATGGGATTATAAAATAAAAATATTTATTAATTAAAATAACTATTACGTTTTTGTAATGCAATAATAAGTAATAATTTAAATCTAAACTACAATATATTATAATAATTATTATTAGTTCACGTGTAATTGTAACAATAATTATCATTGGAATAACAAAATTTTAATTAAATGAATTTACGTATTATAATAATTTTTATTATTAATGGTATTAAAATTGTTTTATTAATTATTTTATATAAGTAGTTAGTAATAATATTATTTGTAATGATTATTAATAATTTATTTATTTTTATATTTATTGGGTTTTACTATTGTTATAATAATTAATATATTTATTATTAAGTTCAATTAAGTTTAGGTTCATTAAGTTTAGTTCAGTTCAGTTCAATTAAATTCAGTTCAGATCTATTAGTTAAGTTCAGTTCAGGTTTCAGAAGTTGAAGATAACAGGAAATATTTGCTAACCTTTGATTCATCAAATTAAAGATTTGACTTCATTTTCTAAAATGAGAGAAGCTTCACAAAATTGGATGTTCCTTTCACCACCACCAGCTGGTCCAAGTGAAAATCAGTCAATTCACGTGGTGTTTTGAATAATCAGTCAATTCACGTGGTGTTTTGAATAGTTTTATTTGACATTTTTTCCATTAACGATGATTTGGGTTTCAGTTTGTATTTTACTCATGAACTCATCTTACTTTAGTAGCTAGAAAACCATCAGTTGCCATGGGGATCTTCTCAAGTCCTAATAACATAAAAACTTAGTTCATAAACTGTAACTAAATACTTAAAATTGTTGTTTAATGACAAAATAAAAGCCCAGATGTGTTTGCAGGAATAGTGTGGATAATAAGAAATTTAAAATTTTGTGGGATTATTTTGAAAATGAAAAAGATTCAAAATTCAAATAGAATGGGAGGGATTTAATAAATTCATTGGATACCCATATAATTTAGTCTTGAGGACATTTGACCCTCATGGTCACGAAAAGAACAAACCCAACTCACAAGAGGGATTTACTTTTCTATCCGAATCCTAAATCCAAGATTTTTGCCTGCCTCATTCACTGGCATTTGCCACATCAAACTCAACTAAAAAGAAACAAACTTCACCAACATTCAAGCATAAAAGCAACTTCATTCTTTTACATGAACTGGAATGCATACCCCAATGCCAGCTAACATTCAAAATAAACTATTCAAGATTCAACAATGGACTGTAATGCAACCCCTTTTCCGATTAACACTATTATATGTGCTCAAAAAGACAAATGAAAGGGCCAAAGGAACACAAGAACAACTACATATGTAAAGCTGCTTCATACCAATGTGCAGTAAACAAGAATCTTAGCAAAAACCAATCATTTCATTAACCAAATGAATACCAGGAAATTGAAAGAATAGACTAAAAGCTCTTACCATTTATATAAACATTTATCAACTGATATATCAACTGCACAGCACAATAATATATGAAGTTTGAGCTTTTACAGTATAACCCCGGACTGCTTTCATTCCCTATGACTCTAAACAATATGACATACAAGAAAGGTAAACATAATCCAAGTTGCTTATTATCTATCACAATTACATAACCACAAACCAATACCAATATCAAAACAACTAAAAAAATTAGGAAGTAAAAGAAGTAAATCCACGCACCCTTCATTCAAAATTGTTTCTTTTTTTCCTTTTTGTATTTTTTTTCTTACCCTTCTGAATGGGCTCATATTGGCTGAGAAGTTCTGGTCTGCTGCTTGATGTTGTCATTGGGAAGCTGAGAAGACTCAGGCAGTACAACTGCTCCAGCAGCAGTCATTGTTTGGTAATGGGATGGAATAGGCTGAGAATAGTAAATCTGAGAAGGATCGGCAAACTCATAACCATAATTAGCAGGGACACCAACACCGGCAGCCGGAGTGCCAGACTGGGATGGATGATGAACTTGAGAGTAACCACCAACATACTGCTGCTGATGTTGGTTAGAAGAGACCTGAACCAATTGCGGTGCACCACCAGTTGCTGCTGTTCTATACATGCCTGAATTGGTCATTTCAGGTTGGGCCATAGGAGCATTTCTCATAGGATGATTATACGTGGCCTGGGGATTTGGTGGTGTTTGAGAACGGGTTGAAGGGACTGTAGGTGTCGGTTCTTGGATACTCGAAAAGTTATAGGGTTGGGGGGGTTGCCTTGTTTGGACATAGTAAACCGGGTATTGCTGATCAAGCTGGGGATGGTGTTGGATATGGTGTTGTTGCTGGGGAGGGTAAACAGAGTAATAGGCTGACATGGGAACACCGCTGGCCGGATGATGTTGAAAGTAATGAGTACCGGCATGAATGAATTGTTGAGGTTGTTGGGGTAATTGTTCAAATTGGGGCTGCAATGCATACCCCGAATCCTGAACTTGTTGATTCTGAACTCTAGGGTTTGGATCGGAGACATTCATCTTTGGATCAACAGGGTTAGAAGTAACCCTACTAATTCCAGCTGGGATATGCTGAACTTGATCTTGATAAATCATGGGTTTTGGTCTATTTACAGCACTGCTAAGGCTATTATCACTGAAATATAATTGAAACAACACAAATCAAATTCCAATCAAAGTGAATTCTAACATCGCAGTTGAATTCAATTCCTATATCATCAAACGTGATAATCGAGTTCGATAAAGGAGGAGGAGAATGCGTAATATACCTTGAAACGGAATCTGGAGAAGGCAACTCAATAGCGCCACCACTTGATGGCTTCTGTTGCGTCTGAGGAACAACAGGCTGCGGCAACGGCTGAGATTGAGGCGGGGGCGGCTTCTTATAACCAACCGGAACCCCATGGTCTGATCTATCATCATCGGGGTAAAGCCGATTCTGATAATCGGCGGCCACAGTCACCGGAGGACCCACCGGCACACCTGAAATCGCCAGAGAAACTGGCATCGGCGGAGGAGATGAAATTGCCATAAAACCATCATCCTGAATTTGCCCGGCAAGAACACCACCGCCGCCGCCGCTAACACTAATTTGTGCAAACTGCTCCTCAATACCCGCCACCTTCTGATCCTGCAACACCCCTCTAGTCCCTCCAGCTCCACCACCATCCTCCACACGAACTCTAATGGGCGGCAAATTGGCAAGAGAAGGTGAAGAAGAAGTAGACCCAAACGACGACGAGTTCTCCAACATCGGAGAATCCGGCACAGAATGAACATCCTGACCTGTTTTGCCATTATTCTTCTGCAAGGCCTCAACATCTCTAACACCAACCCCAACCAAATCACCATTACTATTCCCATTCAAACTATTATCATCATCAAGCCCAAGCAAACAATTAACCGACGCTGAATCTGAAAACCCTCGATTCAACAAACCATTCGCCCCATTCAACGCATTAAAGAACCAGTCCTCAGACTTACCACTGCTTTCCAAAATCGGCCCAATCGACTGAGACGAATCCGGCTTCAGAGGAAACAGAAACAAACGGAGCCTCGACGGTTTCCCAGAATTGACGGCGTTGCTGTTAGTACGATCATACTCATCGATCATATTCTCCAAATCCTCATCAGTCGTGACAGAAATCAGAGAATCCAAGTCCTCGCTGGGGAGCTGATACTTAAGAATAAAAGCGCGGCCGTTGAGAAGAGTATTAGAGAGGCGGGAAGAGAGGGACGAGAGAGTGATGTGGCGGTCGACAACAACGATGCGAGTGTCGCCGCCGATGTAGCAGAGAGATTTGTCGTGAGGACGAGGGACGATGTGGCCGCCGAAGGAACACATGAGGCGGAGCTTGGAGGAGAGGAGCGGAGGGTCATCGATGTAGGAATCGGTGGTACGGGAGCGAGGCGACGAGTCCATGGACTCGGGGTAGGTAGGGGCGGCGGCGGAATTGGAGGCCGGGAGATGCGGAGGATTGGTGTTGGTAGTGGAAGTAGGGGCGGAGGAGACGGCGGCGGGTGTGGCCGCAGAAGGCGGAGTTTGAGGTGGGTCCATCTGGGAAGGAAAGAGAAAGGGGCTGCGGAACAAGAAATTGATGCTCTTATAGGCTATTGTGTCTTCTCTCTCTTAACCAGCTGGTTTTTCCTTTTTCTCTTTAATACGAAAATATATAGAAATAAATATAATAATCAAAATTAAGAGACGAATAAATTAGAGTCTAATTGCAATCCGAACCCAAAATTTTTTATGAATTTTACGATGTATTCTACATAAATTTCATCAAAAATTGATCTCGTATTTTTTCGTAATATTAATTTTGATGTTAATTTTGATGTTGCGGGAATCAAATGAGTTGCACTTGCAAGTCCACAACATGGTTGGAGTTTTTCGGGGTAGTCACATGTCTAAATTAGATTTCAGATTAGATTTCAGACATACGTGAACGGTAGATTTTAGGTGTTGATAGTGGTAGAATACACCTCCTTAATGATCATTTAGTCATTTATATAGGCGATGAAACTGTTGTATTTAAAGTAGTGGTTACATTGAACCTTTTAAAGGTTACTTCGACTCTCGTAACGACTGCCATGTGGCTCTCTCAGGGTAATCACATGTCCATGTCTTTATAAGCTTCGGACCGTTGGATTTTGGTGGGTTGTGTGAGCTTCTATAGATTAACATTATTAGTACCTTGTTATCAGATTCCACACTCAACAATTAAGTGAGAAAGTTATAAAAAAGAGTATAATGCTTTGAATTTCGTTGAATAAATTTTAATTATCGCAGTATATAATTATTAAATGTTTTATCTATATTTAGGTATTGACATTTGAGTATTGATAAAACTCTAGCTGTATACATATGGGTTGAATTATTGGGAAAAAATTGAAAAACATATTGTCATAATATAATCAAAGAAACTATACTAAATTGTGTAAATCTCAAAAGATATTAGGATCAATGTTATGTATAAATAATCTTATTGGGCTAATAATACATGTATTTATACTGAACAATATATACTATTAGTTACACAATAAAATGTATAAAGTTTAGGGTTGGTATGTATTGGTAAGATACAAGTTTCATGTATTTAATGTGCTAAAATAGAAAA
>CATIWQ010115233.1:0-14355 GCA_949673415.1 Euphorbia schlechtendalii | reverse complement strand
AATATCAAACAAATGAATATTGAAGAACGAAAACTTTTATTGATAAGTGATTTGCAAGTACACTTATACAACAATCACTCAAGAATATAGAGAAATCTAGTGATCGAAACAAGGATTCGAATCACTTAAAAATTTCTCGCTAACACTTAAGAGCATAGCGAACTCTCTATCTTATACACACTATATCTCTCTCTTATTGCACTCTAATATTTTTCTCTCTGGTGGTGCTACACAAAATTGAAGAGGATTGGAACCCTATTTATAGAGTTTGAAGGGTTGTGTCTATCCAAATGAAGGGTTGTGTCCATTGGTGAAAGATTGCCTCTCTTCATTGTGATTGGTTGAGAAGCTTTGATATAATCCACAATGGATAAGCACCTTTTCATGATTGGTTGACTCCTGATATGTGTCTGTTTGTTCGTAGTTGATGGCGGTTGATGGCAGTTGATCATGCTTATCTGGCAGTTGTTAGTTAAAAAGATAATACCAGAAAACCATCCATGTCATGACCGCGATACACATGTCGCAACCGTGAATCTTTGATTAGTAATCTTGTATTTCTGAAGTAAACAAGTCATGACCGTGAATGATTATCGCGACCGTGAATTGAGTTTTACTCAGAATTCTTCTCGTAACTTCACCGATCTTCAACAGATTCGATCCTAAGCCAAATCTTTAAGTTCCATGCATCTTTTTGCACCTTTTTCACTCTTTTTTCATAGAATTTCAATTTAGCTCATTTTACTCCCAAGATTTACCTAGTATCTGTATTTGCATAAAAAATAACTACATACCACGTGAAATCTTTTATATGAAGTATAAAAATGACTAAAACTACTGTGTTTATTGTATAAAATTAATGTGATAATAAGTGTAATTATACACTTATTAGGAATTTCTGAACGCTGGGAATATTTGCACAGTATTTGGGCTCTCAAGAAATTCAAGGTGATTCACCAAGTTTGAACATCTGCTATAGTCTTATATTTATACTTGAAGCTCTTGGAAGTAGTCATTGCAAACTTTTTGCTCTGACTTTGTCTTCAATTTCTCTTTTCTTCATAACTTTCGAATTTTCCCATTTGAAACAAATTCTAGGATATTTAGAGACAAAGATTTTGAAAGTTGAGGCACGAGATGCAACTTGGAAGCTTGTATTTCATTAACTTGTTGACATTGCAAAGTTGCACCGAGACATTGAGAAATGGTGCACGTCAGAGGGTTCCTTTTATCTTTGACTTTAGTGAGGAATTTCAAACATTCCTTACTAAAGTTGCGCAGAGACATTGAGAAACGGTGCATGTCAGAGGGTTCCTTTTGTCTTTGACTTTAGTGAGGAATTTCAAACATTCCTTACTGACACCTTTTCATTGTGAGGACCACTTGAATATCTTCTTTAATTTTAATACCTTTTCTCTTGAAAAGCATCAAAGGAATATTTTGTTCCTCACAAAAATCATTAAACCCATTCGTGTCAAATATTTCTCTAAGTGTCAAATAACTCAACTTTTATGAACAAAAAGCTTACTCAGCTTTGCTAAGTCTATATCTTATAAACTATGTAATACTAGGCTAACTCAGCTTTTCTTACTCTAAGCCATAACTAAATTAACCTCATAATAAACTGAGTTGTTTTCCCTTAAACAAACTCAAGTAAACTTGATTAATTAAGAGTCTAGTTAGTACTTAATTAATTTCACTATCCTAGACAGTTTGTTATTTCCAAAACATTTAAGTATAGTGAAAAACTATTAACCTGGGTTCAACAAAAGCCACAATCCAAGAGGAGTTCAAGAAAGTAGATGAGAATCTCGAGAAATTAACAAAGCAAGGTAGGGAGATCCAAGAAATTCTAAGAAGCAACAACATGAGGAATGAATAAAATGATGGAGAGGGGAGTTTGAATTGAATAACCAATGATAGAGATAATGATGAAAATCAACTTGGATGAAGCAACTGATAACATAGAAGAGGTAAATGTTAAAAACCAGAATATATACATACGTGTCTATGTGTATATTTGTGTGAGTGTGTTTGTGTTTATGTGAAAAAGTCTATTAAAGACTTATATAGTTAGAATAAACTCGTGAGAAACTAGTATGTAAATGGTACGAATAGAAAAGATGAGGTAAAAAGTTTTGTGAACATAATTTTAATCAACCTAGAACTAAAACTGGTAGGAAACTAGTATTTAACTGGTAAGAGGAGAACAAATGAGATGAAAGAAACAAAAACTGATTTGATTTATTAATTGACCATAACAGGAAGAAGCAGGGCAATCAAAAAACAATGATGAAAAAGAAAACTAAGAAATGAAAACTTTAGAATAACAAGAAAATGAAGAAGTAATAGAGGAGAGAGAGGAAACCACTGAACCTACTAAAGAAAATGATGACCAAACCAATGAAAAGAGAGATGGAGAGGAAGAAAAAGAAGAAGAAAGCAAGATCGTATCAAACAACAGAAAAGGTGGAGGGGAAGAAAATGATGATCATAGCAAAATGGTCCAAAGAGAAACCGAGGAGGTGACTAATGAAATGATCGGAACTAGAAGATGAAGAAACACTTGAAAGTTTCTTAGAGTTCATAAGCGATGGCATATTTAAGAGGAACCGAAGGTACAAAAAAAATATGACTAAAGTCTTGGTTACCATTAAAAATATCTCCAAAATTAAATATTAACAAATTCTTTTGTATCAACACTATGTATCAGGTTAGGGTTATGGTGTAATGAAAGGAATGATGCAATTCCTACAATAGATTTCAATATCACGACCGTGACAAGTAAAACATTCTTTGCAACACTGTACAAAGAAGGAGCTAACATCAGTGATGATGTAAGATTTATCTTCATTTTTAAAATATTTATTATATAGTTGAATAATTATAAAAGAAAGTGGTATGAATATGCTATAAAATCAAATTGGTTAGAAAGTGGTAGGAAACTAATAGGTAAATGTTATGAAGAATTAGAATTGTTTTATTATTTTATGAATGTAGCTTATTATAAAAAAATGTTATTTGAAAAGTTCCATTTTTAACACAGCACATTGATGTGACAACATACTACCTTAGAAAAAAGGTATGTACTGCTAAAGGATCAACTATAACTTCACAATTGGGGATATTACTTTTGATACAAGAGCAAAAGTAGTCAAGGAAATGATGGGAAAGCTAGACATGAATCAAAATTTGAGCAAAAAGATCAGGGAAACTGATATCATTAAAAAAGGATGATGGGTATATAGTGTAAAGTGCGGAAAGGAATGGTTAAAAGTGGATAATGTGTTTAGACCTATAATGGCCGGAACAAACTACTGGATACTTAGGAAATTTGAGATACCACCATGAAATCTCTACATATATGACTCCTTTCCTAGGAGGATGTAAAAAATCGAAACAAAACAAGCCGTCAAATGATACGCTGCAGCAATATCTTATTAACTACACACATTTGGGATACTAAATGGAAGGGAAGGCATCAACGAATGTGAAGCCTACATGAGAGAGAATCCACTTATCACAAGAATTTTTGGGGTGTGTCCTAAACAAAACAAAATTCATTTTAAAAAAACTTTTCCAAAACACAAAAAAAACTTATTTATAAAAAAACAATTGCAAGGGTTATCAGATTTATGTTCTGAGCTTCCTAGAATACGTAATTGAGGAAAAACCAATACCAGAGGATCTTGACATCAATATCCACAGACTATGATTGATTCTAAACTTATATAATAATGGTGCCAAAAAGAGAGATCTCAACATCATTAGTGACTAAAGCAAACCTACAAGATCACTAGAAGAAAAAGATGGAATATGTTTAGTTTTTAATGTTTGGTCGTTCTTATTAGAAAAAATTTGTTTAGCTTTTAGATGATTAAGTAATTTTGTACTATTTCATCTAGAATTTATGTTGTGTCCTTAGATACAGAATTATGAAATTGATCATGTTTTAATTCATGTAAATGACATTACATCGCCTATTTTAAAGTGTATGAAGAAACTAGTAGGGAGAAGAAATGTATGAAGAAACTGGTAGAAAAATATGTATGAAGAAACTGGTAAGTAACTAGTGGGAACGTGCTAGTTACAATTTTTTTAATGAAAGACAATTAAAAAGAAATTGGAAATATACTGATTTGTACTAAAATCAATAACAATGTATAAAAAAGGGAAAAAAAGGCATAGGAAAAAATATTTGAAGAATATAGTAGGTAACCGATATATAATTGATATGAAGAGAAATTGAATGAAGAAACTAATAAGTAACTATTAGCAAAAAAACTTATGAAGAAACTAGTAGGTAACTGGTATGAAGAAATCAAACAACCATAACTTGTATAAAAAAATCAACAAATTGATTTGTTACAAATGATTTCACATAAAAAGATAAAAAATATACAAAGGTCCGAGTTTGAAACACAAAAATGGTTGAACTATATAAAAAAACTAAAAATATCACTTCACCCCCCGGTTATGTTCGTTCTCCTATTATGGCCACTAGCTCCATAAGAACTGCAATGTCCACTGAATTGCCTCCTAGTCTCTCAAGAAACCCTAATTTGCTATTTCCTCGGCCTCCCAAATCTAGCAACGGAGGTTAGAGGAAGAATTACTTTATCTAAAATTTCTTGACGAATGTCTCAATCATCTCATGAAGGCTTATGATATATAGTTTTCACGTACTTTGCAACCCTCTTTTCTGTCATGAAGTAAGCCAAATAATAATCAAACCGAATCTAAATGATTATTTCGTATGACATGAGCACAGGGATTCTCATCAACCTGAAACCTATTTCATGTACATGTCCGTTATTGCATGTCAACAACGTAGTTAATACCACTCCTCTTGACCAAAACCAAATGATCAGTAGATGGCTGCACCTTAAAAAAACACGAAAAAACAAAAAAACAAAAAACAAATCAATCACCAGCAAAATTGTACAAAAAGACAAAAAAGACAAGATGGAAAAAATAAGAAAACAAACCAACCTCCATTTTTGTAGCTAAATCATACATTTTTAGAATCCGTTATGATACCTCCTCGTGAGACCTATTTTTTATTTTTTCGCAATGTCTCTATTAGTTTTATAAATCTTCTACGCCATATTTTGAAAGAAAGCATCAAGTGAAGAAATAGGGAGGCTCTTCATTTCACTCATCATAGAACTTAGTGACTCCACATTGTTCGATGTCATTGCACTGTACCTATTATGAGTCAAGTGTGCTCGAGTCCATTTCACCACATCAGCTCCAATCAAATAAACTAGAATCCCTTCATTTATATCAGCAAAAAGAGGCTTATTCCTTTCAAAATTACTAACTTTGTACGAATAGGCTGCACGTTTAAATATCTTAACCATCTCTATCGTGTTGCTTCTATATTTAGATTTTAGGTTTTGTAACAAATGATACGTTCAGATGCCATGCATTACACCAGGTAAAAATTTATTGTAGCCATTTTTAGTTTTAGGATGGCAATCTGAAATAATGATCATATCAGGTATGTCGCCAAATGCATTTCTAAACTGATGGAAAACCCATTCCCATGACTCATCATTCTCTCCATTAGTAATGGCATAAGCAAGAAGGAAAATCATCTATGCAAAACGTCTTCACAGAAAATTATAACATAAAAGGTATTAGAATCTAACTAGTAGATAAATGGTAGGCAACTAGTATGAACTAATTTAAAAAACACAATCTAGTATCTATCTCATTGGAAACTGGTATATATGAAAAATCTAAATAAACAAATGAAAAAAAGCCACATAACTATACATAACACTTTTGGAAACTGGCATGTATAACATATGCTAACAAATTTTAGTGATTAAAAATTACTAAAAACAAACATAACATAAAATAGAAAATGAAAACTATTACATGCCACATCATATGCACAAGCACAAAATAGTGTATAATTGTAACATGTCTTAAAAAATGTCGCATCCACAACGACAGTGTACCTGCAATGCTTCCACCCTTGAATATATGCATTCAATGCCATGAAAAAGTACTTGAACCTACCTCCATCCATCACAATTTTGAGAACATAACCATGGTTAATTTTTGTATTCATATACATTATAATAGGCAAAATGCTGTAAGATTCATAAGGAGTGCCTCTAATCAACTTAAGTGCTTCTTCCCTAGCACGCCATGCTTTTTTATAGTTTATATATGCACCTAATCTTTCCCTGACATCATTAACAATATCTACAGGATTGTAAACAATCTTCTCACTCAAATATTTATTCTTAATATATTTGGTAATTATAGTTCTCGTTGCCTGCCTCTTGCCACTAATTCTAAGGTCAACGTTGCAAGAGTGATCCCCACAATACCTTTAATAATAGAAGCTCCATTGCGTTTATTCTTTGAAGATCTAAAAAATCAAGAATAACTGGATCAATGCAGTTGAGGTAATGCTGTTTTTTATTTAATTTTTGAACTTTGAATTGAAAGTTATTCTTTATAGCATAAAAACTCATCGTATCCTTTAAGACCGATTTTTCCTTAAAGACCTATTAACCTTCACAATATCAATTGTAGATTTAGAATTGTCTGCATCCTCAACATTGTCTTCAATGGAATCTTGCTCAACCAAGTTTTTCATCCCACACATTGCAATGTTTGTGATATTCTCAATGTAGAGTTCATGTTTGTGATATGAATCAGGTAAACCATTTGAACTCGAAGGACAAACATCAACATGCATCCCATCGTCAATTGTTTCAACCATTACAAACTCATGTTCTGGTTTTACTTCAGGCACTAAAAAAAAGAAAATATGAACAAAGTTAATACCATTTAGAGAAAATTAGAGCAAATTACAAATATGAATAAAGTTAATACCATTTATAACAAATTATAAGCTAATACCAGTTAGATAGTAGTTACTTACTAGATTCTAACAAGTTGCAGAAAACTACAAAGTTAATACCAGTTATATACTAGTTACCTACCAGATTCTAACTAGATGCATAAAAATACAAAGCTAATACTAGTTAAATACCAGTTACCTACCAAATTCCAACAAGATGCAAAAGCTACAGGCTAATACTAGTTAAATACCAGTTGCCTACCAGATTCCAACAAGATGCAAAAACTACAAGCTAATACTAGTTACCTACTAGCTAATACTAGTTAAATACCAGTTACCTACTAGATTCTAACTAGATGTATAAAACTACAAAGCTAATACAAGTTACATACTAGTTAACTACCAGATTCTAACAAGATGCAAAAAACTACTAGCTAATACTAGTTAGATATCAGTCACCTACCAGATTCTAACATATTGCACAAAACTATAAGCTCATAACAGTTGGATACTAGCAACCTACTAGATTCTTACTAAATGCACAAAACTACAAGCTAAATAATAGTTAGATACAAATTACTTACCAGATTCCAGCTGACTTCATTACTAAAGTATTAATTAAAGATAGAGAAAAAAGCATTAATTATCTTCAACAATGGTAGGAACAACAAGAAATTTACTAATAAACAAAGGATAATTAGGAAAATTAACACTTCTTGTTTTACATGAAAACAAAAATTTGAAAAAATATCGCTATTGATTTCCATAACAATATTTGAAGTAGAAACTTGAAATTCAATTTTCAAATCTTCAAACTGATCATCTATCCTTAAGCTTTCAAATAAAGTTTTTTGAAATTATCAAAACTAGATGAATTTGTAATAGAAACTCCAGCAACTTTGTTATGAATGAATTTAAGATCCTCATTCAAAGTTCCAAAGCAGTGCAACATAGGAAATCAATCCATTCTATAGAGTGTCAAAAAAGGAAAATCAAGATCAGATGCAAAATCAATGAGCTAACCTAAACAGAATTTTCAAATTGAAACCAAAAACCTTGATAGAAAGCTAAAAATCTAGAATTATGTAGAGAATTTAAGAATTGCAAAGTGCAGAAACTTGAAAAAGTTTTGATCTAGAGATAAATAGGGAGAATTGAAACAGGGCAGAGAGGAATTAGTGGAGAGAAACGCTCGATATAAAAAGAGGAAGCAACTGAAACTTGATAAAACAGTGTAAATATAGAACATATAAAGTGAAAATTGAAACTTAAAATTGGTTATACAATGCAAAAAATCAGTTGGAGGGTATTTTAGTAAATAAGTTTCACAAACCCTACATTTTTTACATTTTCCCTAAAAAATTTACTTAACTCATTGTTATTTGGTGATATGAAATGTTGAGGTATTAAAAAAAGCTGTGGAAACAGCAACTGACTCGGCTGGGGATTCATTCTCTTACTCATTGCCAACCAATTCTCATTTACTTTCAGTGGTCACTACCATCATTGAAAAATCTAAGAAGTGTGAGGTTGTAAATTCAAACTGCATAATTAATAAATTTTACATTAGAGTTTCATATTTCTCAAAAAAAATTTATTTACTTTACAGAAAAAATTCACTGTAGAAAAGCCTCTTTGATATATTTTGGACAATAATAATAGTATATGTTAAAATGATAAAGGATGTCGATATTTTTCCCATTAGGTTTATTGGAGATATGTTCTAACTATATCTAAATCCTACCCGAGTCACACACGTGGCAATGGTCAATGAGTCTTTTGATAATCACAAGGCTCAAACTCAAGACCTTACTTAAATGGTACAAAGCTACTTACCACTTAGACTAACCCTTATTGGTTGATAAAGGATGTCAATAATAGTAAGAATGTGGTGAGAAATAACTGATATTAGTTGAGTGTGGAGAATAATGAAATTTTCATCTACAAATGTGGTGTGCAAAAATTTTATCACCGATGAAAAATGTTGACAAATGAAATTATTCACAGACGGTGAAGTTTTCATGTCGCTCCAAAATATATATAATATATATGCATGTGTGTGCGTGAAAACTTTTATCTAATAACACATGTCGTCTTACAATTTATATAAAAAAAATTAGAATGTGAATTTGAAAGCAACACAAATTTTAAATGTCTTACTATATTTTCACATTATGTTTTGTAATTTAAAAGTTTTTTACTTATAATGTGAATAACTTGGTAAATTATCAATATGCACGTGCCTCATACTTATCACGCTTCCAGTTGGTAGAACTGCCTCAAGATATCTTCAAACTAGATCAACAACATTTCGGGCAAAGATGGTAAGCAAATACCATAAAGGCTCGAGGTATCCACCTCAACATCTACGCCTAAAAAGGAGAAAAATTTCTAGTAGGATTCTAACACCTAAGCTTCCGCTAAAGGGATGGAATTTAATACTAATCAGCTTCAAGAATCAATCTTAAATGTCCAATCCAAGTAGGGCTTTTTCTAACTCCCTTTTTTCTTTATTCTTCATGACATTGACGACATTTCTGATCCCTGTTTGCATTTTAGTGGGTTGGTCTGGTATGAGAAGTTATGGGTAAGAGTATATTACAGCATCTCTAATTCATGAATTTCTATCGATCGCGATGTTCATCCAGTTGAGCTGCTGATTTACTAGCTCTTCCCCATGTGCAGCCCGTCCATTGGTGTCTGGTGTTGTCACCATTCGGATGGCGAAAGCATCTTTGACCTTGACAGGAAGAATTGCTCCTAAATAGAGATACCATTCTATCATATTTAGGATATGATAAAAATTCAGATATACTCTCCTATCGACATACAACTCCCGAGCTTAGTCTATTTAGGAATACTTAAAGTATATGTAAAGTCATCATGGGATAATGTGATAATATCAAAGGTACACAATTCTATTTTCACTACTTGCATGCTACTACAATACCTTCCAAAATCGTTACTGACTTAAGCATTAAAGAGTTCCTTTAAGGACCCTGATCCTCACTTTCATTTGTTTTGCAAGTGTTAGGTGTGCCCTAGTTCTATACATGGGTTATTAAGATATAATTGAATTTATATTTTGTGTTACATTAATAAAGGCATTAATCTTTTCTATTAAATATCTTGTGATATATTTAGTTTAGAGTATCCATTGATTACTAAATCATAAATGTCCCAAGTTTGGTTTAATCATGGGAATGATTAAGACAAAAGACTTGTATGTTGGATAGCTTACTTGAGAAGCGACTTATGAACATAGGCACTTGTTAAGAACATGGGGCTGGACCGATCCATGTAGCAAAAGTCACATGGTCATGTGTCACGAGCATTTTACTAGGTAGGTCTCGAATATCCTTGGACTTGATTTCAACTTGCTATTAATTTGAAATTGAGTAACTTGTGGTATGCACCTAACGGGTTATTAAATATTGGATTACAAGTACAAGCATACTCGGGTTATTTCATGAACATGTTGGTAGTAGTGTTGAAGTGATAGGATTGCCATTCAGCTCGATAAGTTGAAATGAATCATTGGCCAATTGATGAATAAAATGGATTTTCGACATGTCCAAATAAGTAGGTATCTTATTTGAAAGAATCATTTTATTCTTGATCAAGAAATATTATGAAAGTAATAATGGGTGACATGACCATTGTTCATTATATTGATGTCAGAAGGCAAGGGATATTGCGAGATAACTATCGGGTTCAGTATCTTCGATTTACAACTATATTCTATCCCAATTGGGGGCTGTAATGGTTTGCTAGAATCCACTTACAGTCTATGGGTAAAGCCCATTGCCAACATATGGAAAGACCCAAAGGATCGTGTACTTAGAATCACTGATTCAGGATCTCTTGTACATGTAATGTTATAGGATATGATGAAAGAATGATTATTAATTATTTGACATATGAAGTCAATTTAATTGAATAATCCTTATAACTCAAGAAATATTTAATTTTTATTAATGGTAGGTATAATATAAAGTTGTTAATGTTATTCATTAAATCAAAATTAAAGTATATAATTTTAATTAGCATGTGTGTTAAATTGAAAATTTATAAAGTTGACAATTAAAATAAATTTAAGGAATTAAATCTATGGATTTAATTATCAAATGGGTTTTATTATTAATTGGGATCAATTTATTAATAATATTTATCGAGCCTAAACCTAATTCACCCAAGGTGAAAAACCAATACCTAACTATCTCCACTTAACTCCACTATAGGTTATTAAATTGGTTTTACCTAATTAACTCCACTATTTAGTGGAAATACCTAATTAACTCCACTTACATGCATTAATTAATGTATTTAGTTTTGTATATAAGGTGAGTTTTTTAGAGAAAATAAATACTTACAAAACTAGTTAATTAACATTAATGAATATGGTTTTGTAGAGAATATGCACTATATGTGTATGTATGTATATGCATTAAAACTTGGCTTAATGAATTGGGTTTTGTAGAGAATATGCACTATATACAAAACTAGCTAATTAATATTAATTGATATACATGGCAATTAATTTTGAAGAGTAAAATTAAATTAAGCTCTTGAGTTATTTTTTTCATCAATTTGATCGGCTAGCACTGATCCTGAATCAAGAGGGGTTCGTGCACGTGATTTTGGAGGGCTTCCGTTCTGAGAGCCTCGTCTTCATCAACTCCTTTCAGAGACACTCAACGTGAGTTTTATATCCTTTAACATCACATTTTTAATATTTCATTGTATAGTATTCAAAAAAGATCCTCATGGATTTGGAGAAATTCAATTGATTTCCACCTTTGTGATTAAATTTTGTTTTAAAATCCTTTCAATTGGTATCCGAGCGGGTTTCTTTCGAATAAATATAATGGAATTCCATTTAATCATGGGTTTTTGTTATTTTTCCCATGGATTTTGACAAGATAAAAATCAAATTTATTTTCTTGTTCGTTGCAATTATATACTTGGGCCTTTGGCTGATTTATTTGGTGCCAATTAAATTTAAAAAAAATGAAGTTTTTTTCTGATCACAGGAGTTAGCGGCTCCACCGCGGTAGCGGTGAGGCTGCTGCATAGCAGCACTGCCCTGTTGGGCAGCGCTGGATGCAGCAACTGCTGTTGTGGGAAGCAAAAGTTCCTGCAAGGGGACTGCTCCTGTTCTTAGTAGCTGCTGTCTAGGAGGCAACTCCGCAAGGAGCTGCTTGCGCTGGACAGCAGTTGTGTAGTGGAGCAGCTATGGAAGGAGCTGCTGCCACTATCACGATAATTTTTTTTTAAATCTGTTTTTGATAAAAACGATGTATTGGATCATTTATTGTTCAAATTAAAATTTGTTTTGTGTATTTGTTGATCCAATGCCATGAATTTTAAGGCATTAAAATTTGATAAATTTTAAGGTTAAAATTTATTGAAAATTTTTCTTAATAAAAATTGAAGGTTATATTTCGATAAATTTTGATGAAATTTTATTATGAAAAACTCCTTGAAATATTTTAATAAATTACTTACATATTTTATATATGTTTTAGGCTAAAAACCTGATATAAATGAAATATGTTAAATGTGAAATTAACTCATTTAATTGTGGTACCAATGTAAATGGGTACATCAAGGTTAGGAATTGTGATCCCCAAATTTGAGTGGGAGCATAATTGATAATTTTGCTATATGACTAAAAGCCATATGGGCCTTAATAGGCTTGAGATTACAATTAGCTAAGTTGATGGTTTCACCAATTATTTGGTGAAATTATAACAAGTGTAATTGACAAGACATGGAATAAATTTTGATTTAAAATCTTTAAACAAATATTTTGGTCTTTGTAATTACACCACCCAAATTTGTTATATTACAACCAAATAATAAATCCATTAAATATTGAGTCGTTTAAAGTGTTTCCCGGATTCACGCCTCTTCCATACACTGAAGCATAATGTGCAACATGCTCAGCAGGGCACATTATGTTTTCTTAGTGGGCCATGGAGGGTTAGGATACTTTGTATAGCTAACATGTGGAATAGCGGTTTGACTCAACGGGTTTTTTGGTTCTAACTCAGTTAGGCCCAAGAACACAGATGGGTAAAGTACCAATACGTCCATCAACCAAGAGTCTTTTTGAAAAAGGATCGGATAGGTTATCCTACCAGACATTCAATAATGGGTTCTATGTTTGGGCTTAATTCGGCTCATTATTAAAGGGTCATGGGTCTTGGAATAATGCTAAATCTTAAACCACCTTTAAGAATTAATTTTTGATTGATTAATTTGGATTTGAGCTTTGAGTAAAGTCCTTTATTGTAAACTTTGCAATTATTCTGTATGGAATCTTTTTCAGGTACTAAAAATAAAAATGGCCACAAACAAAAACCACTCAATCAGGTCACTCATGGACAAGGAGCCGCTTTCAGGAACTAATTTCCTTGATTGGTCTAAGAACTTGTTGATAGTTCTATGGATGGAAAATAAGGAATATGTTTTGAATGAGCCTTTACCAACTGCACATCCTAGTGGACGAACTGTCACTCCCAAGATGGTTGCTCAATACGAGAAACATGTAAAGGATGATCGTGAGGTGTCTTGCTTAATGTTGGCAACTATGGTTCCTGACCTTCAGAAGTAATTCATGGATTATCGTGCTTATGATATCATGGATAGTCTGAAGAAGATGTTCCAAGACTAGCTCATCAGGAATAATATTTAATCACCAAAGCTTTCAATAGGATAACCATGATGCCCGGAACTTCAGTTAGCGCACATGTGCTAAAGATGAAGGGGCATGTTGAGACATTGGCTCGACTCAGGTCACCGGTCCCAAGGTATTTGGCTGTTAACACTATCCTTGGAGCTCTCCCTGATACTTTCGATCAATTTATCATGAACTACAACATGCAGGGTCATGATAAGTCTATTAACAAGTTGCACGGCATGCTTAAAGCAGCCAAGCAAAGTCTTGAAAGGAAGACTCCTGAGGTGCTGATGGTAAATAAAGCTGGTGGGAGCAATGCTAAGGCAAAGGCCAAGTTTAAAGGCAACGATAAAGCCCCACAAGCTAAACCTTGGGCTAAAAAGAAGGTTGGGCCTAAAGGCAAGCGTCCATCTCCTAATGATGAATGTCATGAGTGTCATGAAAAAGGACATTGGAAAAGTCAATGTCTAAAGGTAAAGGAGCAAGTGAAGAAGGGCAATAGTACTTCTTCGGGTATTTATATTGTTGAGATTAATCTAGCTATTTCAATATCTTGGGTCATTAACACAGGATGTGGTACTCACATTTGTTCAAATGTGTAGGGACTAAGAAATAGGAGATTACTAGTAGATGGTGAAGTGGACCTCCGAGTTGGCAATGGTGCTAAAGTTAAGGCCATGGAAATCGGAGACTATCCCTTAGATTTGCCTAGTGGATTAATTTTAGAATTGAAAGATTGCTGTTATGTACCTGCCATGCGCAGAAATATTATTTCAGTTTCTTGTTTGGATATTTCTGGTTTCTATTTAAATATTGGACATGGTAGTATATCTATCAATCGTGG
>CATIWQ010115224.1:0-14929 GCA_949673415.1 Euphorbia schlechtendalii | reverse complement strand
GGATGACTATCTGGGTCGATGGGAAGAAAATGAACGAATCTTTGGCCACGTCCTTGCTGAACCTTCGTACTTAAACATCTCCTCCGTTGTCACAGCTAAGGACGACAATGCGCAGTCTGGACTCCTCTTTTCTTCTAGCCTTGCATTTTATTTGTTATTTCTTTCTTGTTCCTTTTGTTGGTTATGAAGTACGACCCTGCGGACTTGTACTTTTATTTGATTTGTATTTGTTTGTCTCTCTTTTTTTATCAATGATTAAATTTTCCGCCTTTGTCTTTGTCGTTTCGAAATGTTTGAAACAAACTATATTGGAAGTGAATACCGCAGGGACCGCGCACCTTCAAGCTTAAGTGATAATATAATTTTAAGTTAATGCCGAGGGATCACTAGGATCATGCGCTTTCGGGCTTAATTAGCAATAACTTTAATTTTAAAGTTAATGTCGAGGGATCACTTGGATCGCCTTCGGGCTTAATTGATAATAACTTTGATTTTAAAATCAATGCTGGAGGATCAATGAGATCGCACGCCTTCGGGCTTAATTGATAATAACTTTGATTTTAAAGTTAATACCAGGGGGATCATTGAGATCATGCGCCTTCAGGCTTAATTGATAATAACTTTAATTTTAAAGATCACTAGGATCACGTGCCTTCGAGCTTAATTAGTAAAAAATTTGATTTAAAAGTTAATGTCGAGGGGATCACTAAGATCGCGCACCTTCGAGCTTAATTGATAATAACTTTGATTTTAAAGTTAATGTCGGGGGGATCACTACGATCGCATGCCTTCGGGCTTAATTGATAATAACTTTCAATACTTGCTGCCTGTCTTTGAATAAGCTGTACATGTTCAAATACAAAATGTTTAAAAAAGCTATAACATTACTAGTCTAATCACCAGGATAAAACTTCCATAGTGACACAACATTCCATGTATGGGGGAGCACTTTGCCTTCCATAGTTACCAATTTGCACGTGCTGGCAACTAGTTTTTACGACACTCATAATGGCAATTTTCTTTCTCTTGTACTAATCTACCTCCTAGAGAAAAGATAGTATCGAGCGAGTGGAGCACTTGTTGTCATATCGCATGTAACTCCCTCGTTAGAACCTATTTGGGAGAGGCTTTGAGTGTATTTTAGTGCAACAAGAACCTTCTGCATCAGCAACCCATTTACAAACCCCATGCAAATAAACCATAGACATTTTCTTTAGGGTGTTACCCAACAAACGATCATGCATTATATTTTCTTACAAGTGCGCTCCTTATTATCCTCGTGGTACTAAGATGAACCAAACTTAGGATAGAGACTAGCCAAAAACCCTATGCGCGGGGAGTTGTATGGTTGGAAGTTGGATATTGTATACTATGTGCTATGTGTTTACCATTTTCGATTCATCATGCATTGTACAAATGTGACATGCTAACCAAGAATCTTAATGCAGACACTTGAACCCAGACACTCATGATATTAAGACAAATTAAAATGGACATATCATCATCATGATGCCAATTTGCTGTCACTCACACTTAGGATTTAGTTGATACTCGAGATCATGTCACCCTAGGATAGCATGAAACTAGTTAGAATCATAAAACATCATTTACCCTTTTTTCAACGTGACATCCACATGATTTTCGACTCTTAGGCCCATACAAGGCAGACCTACCCAAACCTTTTCGCGATGCCCACTTGGTGTCCGATTCATAGCCCTCCAGGGGAGATTATACACACCAAAAGCCTAAACGAGGCGAATACCTACCCAAACCATTTTCCCCACATCATGAGATATCCCGGTTGATATCCAAACCTAAGCCCATAAAATGCAATAATTCATGCATCACCACATACCCTGCTTATAATCATGCCCACACCGACATTAGAAACTCTGCCCTAATTGGGCAAAAGACCAAAACATCCATTTAATGGTTACATCCAGTAGTTGTTTTCATGCATTTTTTAAATTTAGATAATTTCATCAAGGTACGCCGCACTGCTTACCCGAAATTAATGGAACACCATCATTTCATGAGATTTAGTCAAAGTGCGAAATCTCGAATTATTGACCTATTACCGCCGAGTAACTTGGTCACTTCATTGCATCATTCCTGTCACGCTGCACCACGGACAGCGTATGGATCTCAAACCCATCCCCAAGGGCTGGACTTTCATCCACTCATTTTTATCACCTTATCTAATAACTAAAGCCTTTTGTTTCAAGTTTAATTAACAAACATAACTTTTATCTCACATCATGGCACGTTAACCCTTTGTGTATGTAGCCATAACATTAACACTTCACGCATCAACCACACATCATAATCCAATATGCATAACCTGATGATCTTCCTATGTGCCTCAGCTAGGAAAAAGCCTGTCCACCAAAAGGCTTGGAATAGGTCTTCTCGCCGCTTACTATGTATTTCTCCAATCGTGACCACTTTGGAGGGGGTTCCATACACAGACTCCCGTCAGGCGAAGATCCCTCAGCAAGTCGCTTCTCCCTGATTTTGGATTTCTCGGAGGTCTGCACCTTTGCCTTTCCTTTGCTCAGTGCTTTCCTCAGTTTATCCAACTCTTTCGGTCTATCATAGGTTACCGTACCACGATTGGCTTCTCGGTGTAGCGAACCTTGAGCTTATTGTTGGAGAGGGGGTTATTAACTTCATTGGCCATTTCGAATAACACATTCTTTTTAACATCTCTCGTTCCTCCCTTCGCGAGTGCAATATTTCATTCATCATACTCTTCATCATAGCCATGACCGCTTGCTCCTTGCTCATCTATGGGCACGCGCTCGTTCATTTGATGTTTCCGTGAGTGCATTCCTTGAGCGTTTGCACCTGCTCTGTTCTACGATTTCGACGCGTCAAAGAAGAGGATCATGTCCGGAATGTGTTGGGGTCTCTGGGTTGCTTGGGGGAGTTGCCATGGAATTTTGATCCATGCTCACCACAACAATTTGGTATCAACTCCGGCTTGATTTCGTTCGATGGGTATCCCTTCGACGGATATCCACGTGGAGACTCGATCGGTGAGTGCTTCGGGTGGGGAGTACTAGCTGGTATCTAAAGCTATTGAACCTTAAGATAAGGATTTGCAGCCCAGTACGTGATCCAATCCAAGAACTAACTAAGAAGGGAAATTATTAGAAAAATCCTATTGTAAGAAAAATGTTGCAGAGATATAACAATTGGCTAATGATTTTGGTATTGATCATTGAATTTGATTATAGCTTATGCTTATCATTATCAGTTGGCATCTTTGATTCCAAGTTGAAGGAATAACTCCATCGAAGTTGTTTTCATGAAGATTCAACAAGGAAAGGAAAACACTTAAAAGTGGACAAGCATTGAGGAACCAATTAAAGTTCTCTTCTTGGAACAATCTTCATACATAGGAACCTACCGTCAATTATTTTGGCTCTAAGATATTAGACTTATCCATCTATATAGGATTGCATATAGAACTTGTAAATTGCCTTTGCCAACCTCAAATCCAGCCAAATCATTATTGGCATTCGCTGCTTTAATATCAATTATATTGTTTGGTATACTGCAGGCAATAAAAAAATGTGTCTCACCGGTTCTAGATAAAAAGAAAAAACGCGAATTATAATTACCTTGCTCCTATCAGTGAGGATTGAAGTATAGGTCTGTGCTTTCTTTCATGAAAAATGTTATGGAATGTACACAGTAAATGCTGTAACAGTTGGCTTGAATTTAGGAGAATGTTTAGCAATTAGAATTAATTAGCTTTATTTTTTTCCATTTATGTACCTGTTTCATCTGTATAAATAGCTGTATTATATCAATACAAAATACATAATACTTTTCTCCCTAATTACTCCGTAATTTACATGGTATCAGCGCCAGAGTAAAATTTTCTGGATTTCTGGGTTGCATTCAACAACATCTTCTGGGTTTCCGTCAGCGGAAACTTTTTTCTTCAATATTTCTTTTCTATAGATCTGTATTGTGTCTTACCTCCACAGTAGATCAGTCTCTCTTCCTCAGTCCCGGTGAAATTCAGTGGCCACTGCATCCGTGCGTATTACTCACGCGCCACTTCTTCTCCGGCAGATCCGACCACTCTCCGACCCGTGTAGCCGCATGGCTTCTCCTTTAACGGTGAAACTTTTCTTGCCACTTCGTTAGATGATTTCCGACAAGTTTATGTGGTTTGATTTCTGATTTGGAATGGTTTGATTGTGACTCTATTGGATCGATTATTTAATTTGGTGGTGTTCTGGTTTGATTTTGAGCACACTGTTGGTGAAAATGACATCTATTATTGTTTAATTGGATTTATATTCAAGATTTGAAGCGGCTATCGCCTAATGGGCTTCCTTTAATTTAGGCTAATTGAGTTATTCCATTGATTTTACTCTGATTCTCATTTGTTTTTTGAGAATAATTTGTTTGGTGTTCAAAATGTCCAAATCAATATTTACTTTGGTTAACAATCCAACTACCTTTCTTTCAACATCTTCTTTATATTGGGTTATTGATTCTGGAGCTACAGATCATATGACTGGTAAAGTTGAGATATGGACATCTATGCAAATGGTGTCTAATTTGCCAAGCGTGACTTTGGCTAATGGGTCTATTGCTCCTGTAATTGGTGTGGGGACAGTGCAACCAACCCCTTTAATTTCTCTGTCTTCTGTCCTTTGCTTATCACATTTTCCTTTCAATTTATTATTCGTGAGTAAACTCACCGAAGATCTAAATTATGGTGTTCTTTTCTTCCATAATCATTGTGTCTTTCAGGATCTTGAAACGAAGCGGATCATTGGTAGGGGTATCATGAAGGATAATTTGTATCTTCTTGATTCCACCCCTACAATTGTACCTAAATAAATTGCATGTGCTAGTGAACCTTCACCTCTTCTTCAATTGCATTATCGTTTTGGTCATGCTCCTCTTAGAATTCTACAACATTTTGATCCAAATCTTAAAAATGAGTCTAAGTTAGAGTGTGAATCTTGTCAACTAGCAAAACATCATAGAAATTCTTATCCTCTGCGTACTAATAAAAGGGTCAACACTGCTTTTTATTTAGTACATTCTGATGTTTGGGGACCATGTCCTACTTTGTCAAAATTGGGCTTTCGCTATTTTGTGACATTTGTTGATGACTACTCTTGAGCAACTTGGTTGTATCCTATGAAAATCGTTTAGAAATGTTCTCCATTTTTTGTTCATTTTACGCTGAAATTCAAATGCAATTTAATAAACATGTGTGTATCTTACGAAGTGATAATGCTAAAGAATATATTTCATCTTCCTTTAGCACGTATCTCTCTCAAAAGGGTATCATTCATCAAACTTCATGTATTGTAACTCCATAACAAAATGGGGTAGCTGAGCGAAAGAATCATCATTTGCTCGAAGTAGCTCGAGCTCTTATGTTTCATATGCAAGTTCCAAAAGAATTTTGGGTTGATGCTATTTCTACTGCCTGCTTCTTAATAAATCGTATGCCCTCCTCCGTTCTCAACGGTGAGAAACCATATTCTCTTCTTTTTCCTTCACAAAAGTTATTTCCAATTACCCCTCGTGTATTTGGATGTACTTGTTTTATCCAGGATATGCGATCTCAAATCTCAAAACTTGATCCTAAAGCCCTTAAATGTGTGTTTTTGATTTATTCTCGTCAACTAAAAGGTTATTGTTACTATTCTCATTCTTTAAGTCATTATCTAGTTTCTGCTAATGTCACATTTTTTAAAATACACCTTTCTTTGGTTCTGGTGTGCCTTCTGTTCCTTCTAGTGATTTAGATGATGAAACTCTCTTCTACACTGTGAGAAAACATATAGAATCCACTTCTCCAAATGAACAAGTTGCCTCTATTCCGCATCTTGTTGTCCGTCAAGTTTATTCTAAACGTGTGCAAAATCCTCCCATGATCTCTCAAGTGAATCAAGATATAACCCCTACATTTTCTACTTCGTCTCCTGATCCACCACTTATACGTAGCCCTGACATTCCAATTGCTGTCCGTAAAGGTAAATGAGTATGTACTCATCCCATTTCTAATTTTGTATCTTACCATGCTTTATAATCTTCCTCCAAGTCTTTTGTAGCTTCCTTAGATTCTATTACTGTCCCCACATCTCTGAAGGAAGCATTGACCATTGATGGTTGGCAAATAGCCATGAAAGAGGAGATGATGGCCCTTGAGCATAATGACACTTGGGATCTCGTGCATCTCCCTCCAGGAAAACAAACCATTGGCTGTAAGTGGGTTTACATAGTTAAAATGAATCCTGATGGCTCTATTGCTAGATTGAAGGCTCGCTTGGTTGCTAAGGGCTATGCTCAGACATATGGAGTGGATTACTCTGAGACATTTCCCCGGTAGCAAAACTTTCCTCTGTTCGATTGTTTATATCATTGGCTGCTAATTACAATTGGTCCCTTCATCAACTTAATGTTAAGAATGCTTTCTTACATGGTGACTTAAGTGAAGAGGTTTACATGGAGCAACCACCAAGGTTTATTGCTCAAGGGGAGTTACGGAAAGCATGCAGGTTAAAGAAGTCATTGTATAACTTGAAGCAATCTCCTCGTGCTTGGTTCGGGAAGTTCAGTGAAGTTGTAACTGAATTTAGCCTTCGAAGAAGTGCATATGATCACTCGGTGTTCTTTACATCATCTGCTCATGGGTGTACTTTGTTAGTTGTTTATGTGGATGATATTGTTATTACTGGAAGTGATGAAGCTGGAATTAAGAAGTTGAAAGCATTTCTTGGAACTCGGTTCCAGACAAAAGACCTAGGTCCACTGAAATATTTTCTTGGAATAGAAATATCACGATGCCGTAAAGGAATCTGTTTATCTCAAAGAAAATATTGCTTAGATTTATTGAAAGATGCTGGTTTGATTGAAGCAAAAACATGTGATGCACCAATGATACCAGATGTGAAGTTGAAAGTTGATGATGGAAATCTATTAGATAACCCCGAGAAATATAGATGGATTGTCAGAAAGTTGAACTATCTTATAATCACTCGTCCTGACATTACATTTCCAGTTAGTGGGATTAGTCAGTTTGTATCATCTCCTAGAACTTCACATTGGGATGCTTTGACTCATGTTTTGAGATATCTCAAGGGAGCGCCTGGACGTGGAATTTTGTACATGGTCATCATATGATAGAGGGATTTACTGATGTTAATTATGCTGGTGACGTAACAGATAGACGATCCACCACTAGTTATTGTGTTTGTTGGAGGCAATCTCGTATCTTGGAAAAGTAAAAAGCAAACGGTTGTATCATGTTCGAGTGCAGAATCTGAATACCGGGCTATGGCACAAACAACTTGTGAGCTTGTATGGCTACGACACTTAGTTGGAGAAATTGGGTTTGCTCAAACAAAGCCAATGAAGTTGTGGTGTGACTGTCACTTCACCAGAGAAAAGTTAGAAGATGGTACAATCTCAACTCAACACGTCAGAACTGGAAACCAACTAGCAGACGTATTCACCAAAGCCTTACATGGTAATCGGGTCAACTACATTTGTACCAAGCTGGGCATGATCGATATCTATGCTTCAGCTTGAGGGGGAGTGTTATGGAATGTACAACAAATGCTGTAACAGTAGGCTTGAATTTAGGAGAATGTTTAGCAATTAGAATTAATTAGCTTTATTATTTTCCATTTATAGCTGTATTATATCAATACAAAATACACAATACTTTTCTCCCTAATTACTCTGTAATTTACAAAGAACTTTCTACATCCTTTTTTCTAGCTAATTTTGCTTTCTCATCTGGTTTCTTCAACTTCTCTTCAGTATCAAGGGGTAATCTCTATATCCTCTGGAGGCTATGGGTTGACAACGACTTTCTTCTGTACGGCATTTTTTGCTCCAAGTATTATTATATTAACTGCAAGAGTTGCGATAAATTATTTATTCTCCTTGACACAAGATTGTTTCTTCATATCGCAAAACAAAACAGCACAAAAGTCAAAGTCAAATAAGTTGAGTAAAATGGTAAAAGCAAGTCAACCTAAAGTTTGATCCACCTCTCTCCCTTGATCAATTCCAAATAAGTTTTACTGTACTTGGAAACTTCTCTTAGCCTAGTCCTGCCTACAAAAAACGAAAAACCAAAACTAAATCAATTTATTTTGAAAATAAATCGCCAGTGTTGGAAGTAGAGATAGCAATTGTAGTACGGTCACAAGGAAAATAAATTCTCAGAGATAGTGTACAGAAAACTTTCAAGTAAAGGACAAGAATTCAACACCCCATAAAATCCATTGTTTACCTCAGAACTTTTAGTCAGGCTTAGAAGTGCGGCAGTGCCCTCCATAGATGGCATGTTTAACATAAAAGAAACAAAATTCCATGACATAACTACAAATCTACAAGAATGAGAAAAGTAAAACACTATTTTTAAAAAAAAGTATTAAGAAAGGATAACAAAAATCAAAGAAGTGACTCCCTCGGCGCCCATCTTGGGTCAGAATTATATGAAGTATAGATTATCATACCACACACAGTCACTATGAATAAGAGCAATTTAATACAAAAACTTCACTGGAGCTGAGTCACCATTTTTCTTATCTTTCTCTATAAGGAAGATTCGAGAGATATTATTGCTTGGGCATCTCCTATTAATAGAAAACATAAATCAGCACAAAGATGAAGCAAATCACAGGGCGAGTTAGAAACCTTGTCATAGGACAAGTAATCCCATCTACCTTTTTGTCATTTCCTCCAGTGTTAACCAGGTTATATCACCAAGAATATTGTGGTTTCTTCGATTGCAAATCAAATTAATTTAGAAGAAAATTCCAAATAATAAATAGTGAATATCAATTTGAGACGAACACAAAAGAGGAGACAAAAGGAAAAGAAAATAAGAAACAATATAATACCTCTAACTTTTTGAGTAACCGCAGTTCTCGATGCCATTTTCTAGATGTATTTATTCGGAAAATTAAGCAAACTCACTTGTCTTGAATATTCTTATATGCACTAAATCTTCTTTCTTGAACTAAACTCAGTTTCCAAGTGCTTTGTTTTTTAAGAAGAAGAAGAAGAAGAACAGGTGCAATTCATTTCCCTTTTTAAACTTTTCTTCACAATCGAGTTTGTATTTCCTTTTTCTATTAATGAAAATCCCATGCGAGTTATGGTTCGTTACTTTGATTTGTTTGTGTATATATATGCTAATTGTAACTGATTGTTATTTTTCAGTTAGAATTGGTATGAATTATTCAATGATGCATGAGATTGTTTGATCAAAACCCCCAATTTGAGAGATTTCAATGTTTTTTCCATGTGTTTTGTTTCAATAGGTTGTGAGATTTCAAAGTGTTTTGTATGAATGTGTTTTTTTTCAATATGTTTTGTTTCAATGTGTTTAGTTTCAGTGGGTTGTTAGATTTCAAGGTGTTTTGTTTGGATGTGTTTTTTCACTGGTTTTAGAGAAAACCGTTTTGTTTTTTTCTTTGTGTGATATGGGATCTTTGTTTTTTCTGGGTTGATATTTTATAATGAAAATTATTCTTTGCGCCATTCAAAGGTTTTTGTGAACTCAATGAGTGTGGTAGAACCTGAAAATCAATGGCAGACTGTCATCTGCAGATTTTTTTAATTAGTTATGTTTTATCAATAATACACTTTAATACTAACTGGGAAACATAAGTTAAAATACCAGCCTTTTCGCACTTTCGAAACAACAAATCTATAGCAGATGATTGTGAGGACTAACCTGCAGAATGCATAAGAACTTTCAGTCAATAATGGCATATACAAACAAGTATGAAATTATAAGTTTTGTCTACCAAAGAAAGTGAGATTACCCTTAACATCATGTCCAACAGCAACGAAAGGCCCCAACAAAATATAATCAAGCTTGCTCTGTCTGCTGTTAACTACTCGATTTCAGTTACTAATACTTTTTGTTCAAATAAAAGTACATAAAATTATTACCATCATAACAAGTGCATGAGCCGAACTTAAAGTATTAAGTGGAAAATATTTGCATGTCAATCCGTCAAAGTCGCGATAAAATGAAAAGCTACATGGACATTATTTTTCTTTTCTGACTAAATTTAGACAAGGAGAAGTGTTACTAAAACTTACAAGCAATTATTCAGTTTCTCAAAATCCAAATGCTCTCTGTATTTAAGTGAACTATAACTTGATTAGATTAACAGAAAATTGGACTAGCGTTTGTATGAAACATGTTGAAATTGCCAAATAATTTCAATTTCTTACCTGCATTCTGGGTGAATTGATAAGCAGGCTGCGAAGATCCATTAAACTTTCTTCAGTCACACAATACTACAACTTTCCTATAAACAGAGGAAAAAACAGAAACTCATGCAAATATAGTCATTCCTAAAGTATTGAAAATTATAAATATAGTATTGAACTAATTTCTTAAGTCATTCCTGATTATAGAAAAATCATACACACATATTTCATTTTTTCAGATTGAAGGAAGTTGCAAAGACATATGGGTCAATATAATAACACAGAAGCCAAAGTGTGAGCAGGTGAACTTTCGACAAGCTGCAAGGCCAAATCAGA
Organism: Euphorbia schlechtendalii; assembly: GCA_949673415.1. Classification (NCBI taxonomy): domain Eukaryota; kingdom Viridiplantae; phylum Streptophyta; class Magnoliopsida; order Malpighiales; family Euphorbiaceae; genus Euphorbia; species Euphorbia schlechtendalii. The sequence goes on along the minus strand of CATIWQ010115224.1, from coordinate 4,366 downwards.
GAGTTGGTAATATGACATCATTGTGCTTACACAAAGCAATATAAATTGAGAAATGATGCAAACCATATAACGAATGTAAGTTATATACAACAAAACAAAACAAACCTTGTTATGCAGTTTGCGCAGTGTCCAAAAGTTGCACAAATCCGTTCATATAGAAAGAACCCAATAAGATGATAACCAAACACAAACAAAACAGACTCGTATAATCAAATATCAAATGCCTTTACTTGAATCAACAAGAATGAGAAAAGTAAAACACTATTTCAAAAAAAGTATTAAGTAAGGAAAACAAAAACAAAGAAATGACTCACTCGGAACCCATCTTGAGTCAGAATTCGATCATGTTCAACTTCTCTAGCCTTGGATAAGCGATCAAGAGGAGCGTCGATTCTGAGTGGCTTGTTGAACTTCATATGGAGTATAGATTATCATACCACAAACAGTCACCAAGAATAAGAGCAATTTAAAACGAAATTTCGTTGGAGCTAAGTCACCATTTATCTTATCTTTTTCTGTAAGGAACATTAGAGAGATATTGTTGCTTGGGCATCTCCTATTAATAGAAAACATAAATTAGCACAAAGATGAACCAAATCACAGGGCGAGTCAGAAACCTTGTCATAGGACAAGTTATCTCATCTGCCTTTTCGTCATTTTCTCCAGTGTTAACCAGGTTAGCAATATGACCAAGAATAATGTAGTTTCTTCGATCGGAAATCAAATAAATTTCGAAGAAAATCCCAAATAATAAAAATAACTAGTTAGTGAATATCAATTTGAGACGAACACAAAAGAAGAGACGAAATGAAAAGAAAATAAGAAATAAAATAATACCTGTAACTTTTTGAGTAACTGCAGTTCTCAATGCCATTTTCTAGATGTATATTCGAATGAATAAACAAACTCACTTGTCTTGAATCTTCTTGAATGCAATTTGCACAAAATCTTCTTTCATGAACAAAACTCAGTTTCCAAGTGCTTTGTTTTTTAAGAAGAAGAAGAACAGGTGCCATTCATTTCTCTTCTTGAACTTTTCTTCACAATCGAGTTTGTATTTCCTTTTTTAATTACTGGAAATCGCATGCAAGTTTTGGTTCACTTTGTAACTGTTTGTTATTTTTCAGCTAGAATCGGTATGAATGATTCAATGATGCATAAGTTTGTTTGATCAAAACCCTAATTTAAGAGATTTCAATGCACTTTGTTTCAATATGATTTGTTTCAATGTGTTTTGTTTCAATAGGTTGTGAGATTTCAAGGTGTTTTGTATGAATGTTTTTTTTTTCAATATGTTTTGTTTCAATGTGTTTTGTTTCAGTGGGTTGTGAGATTTCAAGGTGTTTTGTTTGGATGTGTTTTTTCAAAGGTTTAAGAGAAAAACCATTTTGTTGTTCTTTGTGTGATATGTGATCTTTGTTTTTCCGGGTTGACATTTTATAATGAAAATTATTCTTTGTGCCATTCCCAGGATTTTGTGAACTCAATGAGTGTGGAAGAACCTGAAAATCAATGGCAGACTGTCATCTGCAGATTTTCTTAAATTAGTTATGTTTTATCAATAATACACTTTAATACTAACTGGAAAACATAAGTTAAAAATACCAGCCTTTCGCACTTTCGAAACAACAAATCTATAGCAGATGATTGTGAGGACTAACCTGCAGAATGCATAAGAACTTTCAGTCAATAACGGCATATACAAACAAGTACGAAATTATAAGTTTTGTCATTGTTGCTACCAAAGAAAGTGAGATTACCCTTAACACCATGTCCAACAGCAATGAAAGGCCCCAACAAAATATAATCAAGCTTGCTCTGTCTGCTGTTAACTGCTCAATTTCAGTTACTAATACTTTTTGTTCAAAAAAACGTACATAAAATTATTACCATCATAACAAGTGCATGAGCCAAACCTAAAGTATTATGCGGAAGATATTTGCGTGTCAATCCTTCAAAGTTTCGAAATAATGAAATGCTACATGGAGATTCTTTTTTTTCTGACTAAATTTAGACAAGGAGAAGTGTTTTTAAACTACAAGCAATTATTCAGTTTATCAAAATCCAGATGCTCTCTGTATTTAAGTGAACTATAACTTGATTGAATTAACAGAAAACTGGACTAACGTTTGTATGAAACATGTTGAAATTGCCAAATAAACTGGGTGAATTGATAAGCAGGCTGCATTTGTATCTGCATTTAGATGATCTATTAAACTTCCTTCAGTGACAATACTCCAACTTTCCTATAAACAGAGGAAGAAACAGAAACTCATGCTAGGGTAATAATAAATATAGTATTGGACTAAATTATACCGACTTGTCAATAAGCCCTGCACCAGCAGCAAGATCGGCTACAATAAGAGTGGGATTCAAGCTTTTAACCACATGAGAATATTTACTATTCTCACTCAAAAACAAACAAACCTACAGCATTTGACATGATTAATGATTTTACAATTTGAAGTCCAACATTTAGCACATGCATCAGGTTTCTACCCATTCAATTCCTCTTGATCATATAATAAGGAAAATCGGATTAACTCACCATCAAAATAGCATGACTATGAGAAGATTCAACATTCAATGTGCTTCTCCTAATCATTGTAGTTCCACAAATCTCTGTTGACCCCTCATTTCTTCATGGCTAGCTGCAGGGGCAGTGAATCATCTCCCGTTTTTTGTTCTTCAACGATAGAAATGTCATCATACGCAGGGAGCAAAGCAGGTCCTGTATGGTCTCCATATACAACTGCAAATTTTTTCCAAGGAGATTACAAAGAGACAATCATTCTAGTAATTTACAACAATTTAAAGTTTATAGTCTTGCACATATGACAAACAAGCACAGATTACAAAACAAGAAACTTATTAAGTTAAAGGAACCAATAATAATAAAACCAAACAGACCCATAAACAATTTCCTTTACTTGAATCAAAATAATAGTTTAAAAACCTAACAGGAAGGAAACATTAATTGTTTCCAAAAACCGATCAAATTCAAAGAAAATCCCCAAATTGATTTCTAACCCATAGAATCACAGATTAGTGGATTGATTTCATTAAAAATATCAATCCGAATAAAATTTATTTGAAGACTCATAAAATAAATTGCGTTTGCTTGAATTTTAAACCCACAAATTTAAAATCCAAAACCAGGAAAGCCCAAATTGATTTCAGAAACAGATCAAATTTCAAAGAAAACCCCAAATCAATTTCCAAATTATAGAATCACAGAATAGTGGATAGATTGTACAAAAGAATCACTAACGGAAATCAAATTAATTCGAAGACCCATAATCAATCGGGTTTACTTAAATCAAGTTAGTCGTTTACGAACCTAAACAAGAAACCCCAATTCGATTTCCTAAAACTAATCAAATTACAGATAAAGCCCGATTACCAAATCATAGAATCTCTTATTAGTGCATGGATTTCGTAAAAGAAAACACAATCGAAAATCAAATTAATTTAGAAGAAAACCTTAATTAAAGAACCACTAACTAGGGGATGGAATTAAAAAAGAAATCAAATTTGGAATAAAAAATAAAGAATGGATGAAAGGGGGAAAATGTAAGAAACGGGTACCTTTATTTTATTTTATTTTTTTTGGAACTGCGATTCTCGATGCCAGATATAGAGATCGATCAAATGAACAAATTCCCTTGTCTTTTCATATCTTTAATTTCGAAGAAAACCCTAAATGAAAGAATCACTAATGAGCAGATGGATTTCAAAAAGAAATTAGAATCGGCATCAAATTAAGAAACAATACCGTAAGAATAGATGGAAGGGAAACAATACCAATTGTTTCTTGAGGACTAAATCGATTGAATATACTGAATGCTTGTCTTCGAATCTTCTTTTCTTTGATTGCAATAAGAGAGCAATCAATTTTCTTTCAAGACCAAACTCACAGTCTCTCACTAAAGGAGAACTATTCTCTTTTTTAATCCGACTCTAACGGTCGGATTAATTTTGATTTGTTAGCGTTGGATCAATTTTACATCTGACGGTGTACATTGATTCATATTGTTAATCCACGGCTGCCGATTGCTGCCTCAAATTGTAAAAAATGTAGGGTTTGTGAAACTTATTGACAAAAATACATTCCAACTTATCATTTGCTTTGTATAACCAATTTTAAGATTCAGTTTTCACTCTATACGTTCTATATATACATTGTTTTATCAAGTTACAGTCGCTTCCTCTTTTTGCATCGCAGGTTTCTCTCCATCAAAATCTCTCTTCCTTGTTTCGATTATCCTCGATTTTCTCTAGATCGAAGTTTCTTCAAGTTTCTGCTCTCTGCAATTCTTAAATTCTCTGCACAATTCCAATTTTCTAGCTTTCGACCAGTTTTTTT
>CATIWQ010115200.1:0-16351 GCA_949673415.1 Euphorbia schlechtendalii | reverse complement strand
GTATTTAGAACCGAGTTTGTTAGATTAGTTTAGTGATTCATAACAATTTCGTTGCACTTGCATTCTTTCTCTGCTATCCTTATTTTGTCGAAAAAATAAAGATATATTTAGATTCTCTAATCTTTCATACCTATATTTACTAATTTTTCATTCTAAGTCTTCTTTCCGAAAACTTTACCTTATTATATTTTATTTTCCTTATTTTATCTTCCTTGTTGATCTTTAGAGCTAGCCCTTTCCTATGGGATCGATATCTTTTAAAACTACATCGCAATTGTATACTTGTAGTTATCATCATTTTTCTATTTGATAAGAGGTACTGACAACACCTATATTTTTAGTGAACAAGTTTTTGGCACCATTGATATATTGCTGAATCTTGTGAACAAACTGTTAAATTTTTCAGTAGAAAAGTGGCAAACAGCTGCCACTTATGACACAATCGATGCAATACCATCATGCATGAAATTGGTTGATTTGAACTTCTATATATAGAGTGTGAAAGATTGCATTTATCCAAAATGAATAGACATATCTATTGGTGAAGGGTTGCATCATCTTCAATGTGATTGGATGCAAGATTTCATTCTTATCTTCAATGGGTAGGCACCTATTCATGGTTCATTATCTCCAAAAGGTGTCTCTTCACCTGACAATTTATGGTGGTTGATGGCGGTGGATCATTTTATCTGGCGATTGGAAGTTGAGAAGAGTTTATCAAACCCATCACGATTTGCGAGAGTGACATACATGTTGCGATCGTGAATGTAAGTTTGTAATTTACTACTTGTGAAGAATGATAAGTCATGATCGTGATAGATAGTCACGAGTGTGACTTGGCCAATCAGGAATAGAAATCACGATTGTGACATGGTCGTGACTTATGCTCTTCTTCATGATTCTTCTTTGCAACTTTACCAATCCTTGACAACGTCAATCATAAGCTGATTCCTTACATTCCATGCATCTTTTTGCACCTTTTTCACTCTTCCTGCATAGAATTCCATCTTTAATCATTTCACTCTCAAGATTCACCTAGTTTCTGCACTTGCATAAAAAACAACTACATACCGCATGAAATCTTCTATATGATGTATAAAATGACTCTAAACTACATCATTTTATGAGTAAAAATATCAGGATAATAAGTGTAATTATACACTTATCAAAGTGTTAGAAAAGAGAAATCAGACCCTACTCGACATGGTTCACTCCATGGTGAGCCAAGAAGAAATCAGTAGATCCTTTTGGGGTTATGCACTTGGGAGCGTAGTTTATATTCTAAACAGAGTACCCTCAAAATCAGTTGATGAAACACCATATGAAATGTGGTATGGTAAGAAATGAGATCTTTCTCACCTGAGAGTTTGGGGATATCCTGCTTATGTAAAGAGGACATGTTTAGATAAACAGACAATCAACTGATTGTTCCTAAACCTATTAAATAAGAAAAGGTAAGCATGGAATAGCCTAATATAACACTGACATTGCATAGGTATGGTCGGGCTCCAATCGTTCCGGAGCGATACGATTATTTCATCACTGATGATAAGCATATCTTCTTTGTGGAAGATGATGAGCCTAAGACTTACAAGGAGGCAATGGAAGGCTCAAATTTTGATAAATTGTTTATAGCCATGAAGTTATAGATGGACTCCATGTACGAAAATCAAGTTTGGAACTTGGTTGATGCTCCAAGTGGGATTAAGCCCATAGGATACAAATGGGTTTTCAAGAAGAAAACTGAAATTGACGGTAATGTGATTACCTATAAAGCAAGGCTAGTTGCAAATGGTTAAAGTCAAAAGGAAGGTATTAACTATGATGAAACCTTTTCAATAGTAGTCATGTTAAAGTGTATCACAATACTCCTTGCCATCGCTGCTTATAACAATTATGAGATTTGGCAGAAGGATGTGAAAATAGCGTTCCTTAATGGGAACCTTGATCGGGATGTATATATGATAGAACATGAAGCTTTTAAATCCTAGGATGGCTTAATGGTATGCAAGTTGCAAAGGTTCATTTATGGACTTAAGCAAGCATCAAGAAGTTGAAATATTAGGTTTGATGAGATAATTCGAGAAATGTGTTTTATATCAAACACTAATGAACCCTATAGATATAAGAAGGCTAGTGAGAGTGTGATCATATTCCTTGTGTTATATGTTGATGACATATTACTGAAAGGAAATGATGTTCCTTTTCTTCAAATAGTGAAGTCATGGTTACTAAAAAAGTTCTCCATGAATGACCTTGGAGAAGTAGCTTTTATACTAAGTGTAAAGATCTATTGTGATAGATCTAGAAGGTTGCTAGGTCGTTCTCAAAGTATATACAAAGATAAGGTTTTGGCTAGATTTAACCTTGAGTAGTCAAGAAAGGGTCATCTCCCAATATCTATCATGATTAACCTTTCTAAATCTAGGTGTTCAAGAATAGAAGAGGAGACACTGTGCATGAATGGATTACCCTAAGCTTTAGCCATAAGATCCATCATGTATGCTATGGTATGTGCTCAGCCTGAGGTCTCACATGCATTGAGTATCACAAGCAGATTTCAATCTAATCGAGGTGAGAAGCACTAGATGGTCACTAAAACTATCCTCAAGTACTTACGAAGGACTAAGGATATGTTTTTTATTTATGGAGAAAATTATCTCTCTGTAAAGGGATACACTGATGTGAGTTTTCAATCTAACAAGGATGATTACAAGTCCTAGTTATTTATGTTAAATGGAGGGGCAATTGTTTGGAAAATTTTAAAATAGGATACGACTACTGATTCAACCACTGAATCTGAGTTTAAAGCTACTTTTGAAGAAACTAAACAAACTGTGTTGCTTAAGGGATTTATTGGTGATCTCGATGTGGTGTCCAAAATTGTAAATCCAATAATGCTCTATTGCGATAACAATGGGGCTATTGCTCGGGCAAACCACGGTCTCATCAGAGAAACAGACATGTACTAGGAAAATAACATCTTATTCAAGAGATAGTAGTTAGAAATGATATAAGCTTAGAATACATCCCCATGGATCAGAATCTAGTGGATGAGCTAATGAAGCCATTAACTCAGGTTAAGCATGATTAGCATGTTAACGAGTATGGCATGAAGCACATGGGCAAATGGATCTAATGCAAGTGGGAGATTGTTTGACATGATGTATGCCCTAGAGGCAATTAGGGCGCTACATCTTTATTAGTTATAATGAACAAATAGTTTTCAGATTATAATTATCAATAATAAAGGCATCTTTGTTGATTATCAAAGTTTATTTAAATTATGTATCTCACTTGTATCATATGTGTGCTATTATATGTGTTAATTGATCAGACAAAGTCCATGAGTACTTCATAGCGTGAAAGTGTGAGGACATAGTGGGAGCTATGTGGTGTGAGAACTACACACACTTGTTGATATGAATAGTCTAAATATCCATAGTTAAAATTTCATTGAGACTGGACATCAATGAAGCGGATAGACTAGCATGTGTAAGCTTACTCCTTGGAATTGATCCAAGCAGCCGATCACATGAGCTGAAGGTGGTACCTTTGTTTAACATACGAATGTTTTCGAGTAACACATTGGAGAATGCTATAAGACGGACACTCGGAAATAACTATATCAATGTGTTAGTGTCATATTTTATTACAATAGCAGTACAAGGATCCTCAAACTTGAGATACTTGTTACATTGTGTGGAAGTTGCTATACTTTGGGTTATACTTGTTCACACCTTGGTGATTGGGATGATACGGGTGATTACGGGTATAGTGATGATCACTCTTTGGCACACCGTGTAGTCAAGATGGGATCCATCAATTCTGATAGAGTGACATAATGGGAGTTATACCTTAAGGCATCTTGTTGAAAAGGTGCAATCATAAACCTCTAATCAGAGTATAAGATTGATAAATGGGGTTTCTAGTCAATCTTGATACATTATGGCGAGTGGTGTTCTTCGTGATTTTTATTCGCGATTGGCCAAGTCACGCTCGCGACTATTTATCGCGATCATGATTTATCATTCTTCACAAGCAGTAAGTTACCAACTTACATTCATGATCACGACATGTATGTAACGCTCGCGAATCGTGACGGGTTTGGTTAACTCTTCTCAACTTCCAATCACCGGATAAGAACGATCAACCACCATCAACTGTCATACAAAAAGACACCTTTTGGAGATAATGCATCCACAAAAAGGTACATTTCCATTGAAGATAAGGATGAAATCTTTCATCCAATTACATGAAGATGACTCAACCCTTCACCAATGGACATGACTGTTCGTTTGGATAAACGCAACCTTTCACACTCTATAAATAGAAGTTCAAATCAACCAATTTCATACAGATGATAGTGCAATGTAGTATGGTGAAAATTGACAGAGCATATGATACATGATAGAGAGTGAAAGTTATATAGATTTCTCTAGTTCAATGTGTTAGAGAGAAAAATGTATAAGTGATTCGATTCTTGTTTCAATCACTAGATTTCTTAACGAATTCGAGCGATTGTTGTATGAGTGTAATTGCAAAACACTTATTAATAAAATTTTCTATTCTTCAACATTCATTTGTTCAATATTCACAAGGAATAGCATCCTAGCGGAGGTTTTGTACCAGTCGAGACCGAATTCAAAGTAGACGCAAGAATTGCAGGAATTGACAACTCCTATTAAAGAGTGAATATGATTTGATCAACTTTAGCTTTCACTTGCATACCTTACAACTTTACTTTGTTTTTTACTTATACTTTTTAATTCGAAGTTTATGATATGTCTATGTGTTATAACGAGTATTTCATCTTGCATCATTTATATGAATAAAGTTATATGCTTTCAAGTTTGACATTAAGAGTAATCTCAGGGTTAACAAGATTGTGTATAATTATTAGATTTGTGATTATAACACTATTTAGTGAGCCAACATTTTTGGAGTGGTAACTTGCTAAATATGGTTATATGAGAGCGACCCGTACTAAGTATAGTGTTATTATTGTCCAGGTTTTTATAAGTTTCATAATTCATTTACCCTAGATTTAGAAAATTCATTTCATGTGTTGCTCTGCTATGAATTATAGGATATTTGGGCATCTAGAACCGAGTTTGTTGAAGTTATCTATTGCATAAAACATTATTGATTAATTTTCATATTTTACTCTACTATACTTATTCTTAGGGAACATCTATATGCTTTTCATCTTCTCTAATCTATTCATACATCTGTCCATTCATCAATCTAACATTCAAAACACTTAACTTATTTTCTTTTATTTTCTTCCGTAACTCTAGTTGATCCTTGGAACCGAATTCCTTCCCTGTGGGGTCAATATCTTTTAAAACTACATTGCAGTTGTATACTTGCAGTTGTCATCATTTTTCTATTTGATAAGCAGTACTGACAACACTTGTTCATATTTAGAACTTTTATATTATTAGTAGAAAAGTGGCAAATAAGTTTTTGGCGCCGTTGCCGGGGAAGGTGAACAAGTTGTGTCGTTGTCAAGGAAGGCAAGTGCGTTCTAGAGATCAAATTGCCAGAGAATGGGGCAATTATATTTATGTGTCAATAAGATTTTTTTTGTTTTGGTTTAAAGTATTTATATTTTGTTATCAACATACTTTTCTTGCTTATTCATTGAGTTTTCTTTCTAGCGTGTGCATGCCAAGTACACGTAGTTTTGGAGAAAATTTGGCATCTTTTGAATCAGAAATAGAATGATTTGTTAAGAAAAAAAATGGATAAATAAGAGACAAAGAAGAAGGATGGTTGATGAAGATCAACAAAATCATGATCAACCTCAACCAAGGCTCATGGATTATGTCATTTCGACCATCAATGATAACAATCAGGGAATTGCTAGACCACCAATTAATGCAAATTAGTTTGAAATCAAGCCAGTATTGCTTCAAATTATCAGCAATAATGTTCAACACTATGTTCTACCCAATGAAAATCCAAATGCTCACATTGCAAACTTTCTAGAAGTTTATGATACTTTCAAAATGCCCAATGTTCTTGATGAAGTAGTTAAACTTCGCTTATTTCCATTTACGCTCCGTGGTAAAGTGAAAGTTTGGTTGAATTCATTACCCCCAAATTCAATCACCACTTGGAATTAATTAGCCTAAGCCTTTCTGACTAAATACTTTCCTTTAGCTAAAACCTCAAGACTCATTAAAGAAATCACTTCCTTTACTCATAAAGATAGTGAATCCTTGTACGAAGAATTGGAATGTTATAAGGAACTTCAGCGAGTTTGTCCTCATCATGGTTTACCCCGGAATGTGATTCTGCAAACTTTCTACAATGGAATAAATCATGTAACAAGAGGAGTGATTGATTCTATGGTTGCGGGATCTCTTATGAAGAAGACTAGTCAAGAAGCCTTTGATCTTTTGGAAGATATGGCAAATAACAATAGTATGTGGCCAGTGGAGAGAGCACAAGTAAGTACTACTAATCCAACTCATTCACATGCTACATCTACATCTTCTAGTACAGTTAAAAAGGTCAATGAATTAGACCCTATTTCTGTTATGCAAGCTCAAATATCTGCATTATCTCATATGATATATAATATGCATATAAGTAAGAGTAACCCTTTGACATGTGAAAATTGTGGCCAAATAGGGGACACTACTTTTGAGTGTAACTTCAACCATGTGTAGGGGAACAATTAAGTTATGTTCAAAGTCAAGGGAATTCTTATAGCAATAATGGAAATAATTATAGGAGTTCTAATTGAAAGTATGGTGATAATCAACAAAAGAATTATCAGAGTACAGATAGAATAGGATAACTGACAAGTAAAATAGACAAGTTTTTGGAAGGGGTTTGTAATAATCAGAGATAGAGGAATGTTACAAGAAGTTAGAGAAAAAGAAGAATCAGATTTTTAAGAATCAATCATCTTCTATACATAATATGGAGATACAAGTTAGAAAATTAGCAAGTGCTATTCCATCTAGAGGAAAAGGTAATTTACCTAGTAACACATAAGGAATTCCTAAGGAAAATGTGCATGATATAGCCCTTCGTAGTGGAAAATTACTAGATAAATTAGATCCTTCGGGTATGCTTACTAATGATGTTGTAGAAGTGCCGGATGTTATCCAAGTAAATCCAATGATAAAGTAGGAGTGAATGAACAACTTAATTCCGGAAAGGTTAATCCCCCTCAACCACAATTTCCACTAAGAATGAAGAAGAAGAATGATGATAAGCAATTCATCAAGTTCATCAACAAACTTAAAGGTCTGGAAATCAATCTTTCATTCATTAAAGCCATTACACAAATTCCAAACTATGGTAAGTTTATTAAAGAACTTTTATCTCGTAAGCGTAGTTTAGAAGGAATATCAAAAGTATCTTTAACTGCAGATTTTAGCAAAATAATAACTGCTACAATGCCCACTAAACTTAAAGATCTGGGAAGTTTCACAATACCGTGTAAAATTGTAAACATTTCTTTTCCTAAATGTTTGTGTGATCTTGGGGCTAGTATAAATCTTATACCTTTATTTATCTTCAAAGAGTTGAATCTTGATGATGAAGTTCAAAGGAAAAATATGGTCTTGCAAATGGCCGACCAGTCTATTAAACGTCCTTATCGAATAATAGAAGATGAGCTAGTTAAAGTGGATAAGTTTGTTTTTCTGACAGACTTTGTTGTGCTAGATTTTGCATATGATGAAAAATGTCCTATAATCTTAGGAAGACCTTTTATGCATGCTAGCAAAGCATTGATAGATGTGTCGGAAGACAAAATTAAGTTAAGGATAAGTGACGATACTGTTGAATTTAATATGGATAAAGCTTATAAATATCCTATGGATGAAGACATATGCATGGAACTTAACTTGATTGATGCTTGCATTCAAGAAGTTGTCAAGTTAGATTTTACCCATGAATATGAAGTCAAGGGGTTAGGAAACTCCATTGGCACTTAAATCTCTTACCTTGTCAAAAATATAAATATATATAGTAGTATATTATTATTTTGTTTTATTTTTGTGTGTATTTTTAAGTTAGTGTTATTTTAAAATAAAAGAAAACTGAAAAGTTTTTGGATTCTAAACATTATGTGCTCGTGGCTTATTTCACACTCGTGAATAGAGTTGTCAAAACATTCTGTTTCTGTCTTAGTAAAAGTCACGATCGTGACAATCCTTCACGATCACGACATGCGCAATTTCACAGTAGATATTGTTGTAACGGCTCTTTTTCTAACGGTTATATTTAGATATATCCATTGAAAAAGTAACATACCCTATTTCCTATATATGTGTAACTATTTTCCTAGTTGATTTTCACAAATCAATCAATCTTTTACACAACTTCTATCTCTTGCAAAGCAAATTTTCTTAGTTTTTCTCAAAATCAAAACACAAACCTTTCTTTCAAATTCGTGAATTAAATTTCAATGGCTCCAAAGAAATTAGTAGTAACCAAGGGAAAGAACAAATTGGTCAATCAACAAACCAAGTATGGATGAACTTGTTTGATCTATGGTGAAGAAGAAATTGAAAGATACAAGAGGAGCAAGAACTTTGATTTCTAAGGTACACTCTTCTATGATCCTACTTTTGCAATTGATGCAGGAATACATGCGGAAGTAGAGGAATACTTTTAGCTATTTGGGTTAGAAAGCTTTGTGAATATGCATTTCCCATTTAATGAGGAATGGGTCCTCGAATTTTTGGTTACTGTTACGGAGGATGGGAATTTTCTCAAAAGGGAATTTAGGAATGAAGAGAATGAGTATAAGTTAAATTTAATGGATTTAATTAAGTGGTTTAATTTTGGAGGAACCTATGAAGAGATAAAAAAGGAGGACGATTATGATCTAGCGAGTGTATGGACTAAGTTAATGGGATTGGATCGATACATTGTCAAAAACTCATCCAATAAGAACATTAGAAGTAACAACCTTCTTTACCTTCACAAGTTTATCTCTCAAAGTCTTTTCTTCCTACACAAGAATACCAAAGTGTCGATGAAAGATTTGGTTATAGTGAAGTACACCATTTTGCAATTAAGGCCAAAGTTTTTGATGTACACTTTGGAATCCATCACTAGTCTTACTACACATAAAATGGCTAGAGTTAGAGGTGTGAATACAATTTGTGGAATTATTTTGGGAGCGAAGAACCAATTGCCATACCAATATAGTCCTAGAGAGAAGTTTAACTTTATGGGAGGAATTTACATGAAGAGAGCAGGGTTAGTTAAGGAAGAAGAAGGGAAATTTACATTTTTACTATATGGAGTAAGGGTTAGGAAGTTAAGACTGATAGAAGGATCTACTTATCGAGAGAACTAATCTGAAGAAGGCATTGAAGAAGTTCAAATCGGGAGTAGGGAAACGAGACAAGCCTCCGGGAGTACACATGCTAATGAAGATACTTAGAGAGGGAAATTCATAAAAGATGTCAATCAATCATCCCTTGATATAGCTTCTATACAACAAGATGTTCGTCAACTCACCAAATCCAACATTTCTTTGAACCGCAAGTTAATTTCGTACTTCAGGAAGCAGAATTCAGATACCTCACCAAGTCCTCCAGATTTAAGTTCAGAAGAATAAAAATAACCAGGGTTCAAATTTCTTTTCTTTTTATGTTTGTTTATTTATGAGTGTTTAGTTTCATTTTTTTATTTTCTAATTAAGTCTCTCACAATAAGGACATTGTGCTCTTTAGTGTGGGGGGGCACTTGTAAAAATCCGAAAACTCTAAAAAAAATTAAATAAAATTAAAAATTTTGAAGAACGAAAATTTTCTTGATTTTGTGTTGTTTATACATTATCCATACATATACTATACTAACATATATTCCAAGTTTATAAGTATTAGGTATTACAAGTTTGATGTTTGTGCATATTTCGAACAAAATTTTTGTTTCGAGTATGAGTGCACGTTGAGAGTGTGAGCGCTTTAGTAGATTGGCACAACATTTAGCATTTGGCAAGGATGAGTGGTGAGTAACATTCAATAGCAATATTCCAAGTAAGTTTCGATATAATTCCAATGTAACATGAATTAGTATAAGTTATATAGTTTTTGTTTAATGCTTTCGATAAGTTTAAGTGGAGTAATATCTAATAGTGTTCTTACTATGAGTTTTATATGCTATTCTCGAATACATCCTATAAGTATTAAGTGTGTTGAAATTGTAGGGAAACTATAGCCATAATACTTTGAAAGTGATCAATAAAGGATGAGGGTATTAAGAGAATCAAAAGAAAGAGAGGATAATCAATGAGTTATGCAAAAGGTGATGAATGATACGGAGCAGAAACTGCAACCATTCAATGAGTGAAAGAAGAAAAAGTATGATAGTAAAAAAAATGGGTGCAAAGTACAAATCTGTACTTCAAAAACATATGCTTAAAAAGACAAAAATTAGAGAAAGTGGTATGGAGCATAAAATGCAACCACTAAAAAAGGGGGAGAGTTATATGGAGCATAAAATGCAACAACTAAGAGTGTTTGGCATCCTAGGTTACCTAAAAATGCCTTTAGATCAAACTTTCTAAAGTGTGCTCCCTTTGTCCTTTATACTTTATACTATACATAAGAGAAGGAAATATTCGAGCGAGCGTATAATGCTTATATCAAGAAGCAATTCGGTTGGCCCTTCATTAAGAGCAAAGGTATGCAAATGGGCTATATAAATTGAACGTTACTAATTTGTGGGAAATTTGGTATACTTTTCTTGAACCTTATTCAACGTGGTAATGTGGTACTCACTAAAATAGTCTTTCACCAATTGAAGTACAAACTTGAATTACTATTTTTTACACTTCCATTATGTTTACCTTGAGGACAAGGCAAAAGTTAAGTGTGCGGGTGTGATAAGTGTATAACTAAACTTATTATCTTGATATTTATACTCATAAAATGATGTTCTTTAGAGTCATTTTATACTTCATATAAAAGATTTCACATGGTATGTAGTTGTCTTTTATGCAAGTGCAGAAACTTGGTGAATCTTGGGAGTGAAATGATTAAAAATGGAATTCTATGCAAAACCAGTAAAAAAGGTGCAAAAAGATA
The DNA here is from genome assembly GCA_949673415.1 of Euphorbia schlechtendalii. Lineage (NCBI taxonomy): Eukaryota > Viridiplantae > Streptophyta > Magnoliopsida > Malpighiales > Euphorbiaceae > Euphorbia > Euphorbia schlechtendalii. The sequence continues at coordinate 5,282 of CATIWQ010115200.1, read as the reverse complement.
TGTGGAATGAAAGGAATTAGCTTAGTATCGAAGTTGTCAAAGTTTGGTAAAGTTGCAAAGAAGAATCATGAAGAAAAGCATAAGTCACGACCATGTCACGATCATGATTCCTATTCACGAATGGCCAAGTCACGCTCATGACTATCTATCACGATCATGATTTATCATACTTCACAAGTAGTGAGTTAAAAACTTACATTCATAATCATAACATGTATGTCACGCTCGTGAATAGTGACGGGTTTGGTTAACTATTCTCATCCTCCAACCACCGGATAAGAACAATCAACCACCATCAACTATTAAATAAAAAGACACCTTTTTGAGACCATGCATCGATGAAAAGGTGCCTTTCCATTGAAGATAAGGATGAAATCTTGCATCTAATCACATGAAGATGACGTAACCCTTCACCAATGGACATGACTGTTCTTTTGGATAAATGCAACCTTTCACACTCTATAAATAGAGGTTCAAATCAACCAATTTCGTGCAGATGATAGTGCAATGTAGTATGGTGGAAATTGACAGAGCATATGATACATGATAGAGAGTGAAATTATATAGATTTCGCTAGTTCAAAGTGTTAGAGAGAAAAATGTATAAGTGATTCGATTCTTGTTTCAATTACTATATTTCTTAACAAATTCGAGCGATTGTTGTATGAGTGTAATTGTAAAACACTTATTAATAAAAGTTTCTATTCTTCAACATTCATTTGTTCAATATTCACAAGCAATAGCATCGTAGCGGAGGTTCTGTACTAGTCGAGACCAAATTCAAAGTAGACGTAGGAATTGCTGGAATTGACGACTCCCATTAAAGAGTGGATATGGTTTGATCAACTTTAGCTTTCACTTGCATACCTTAAAACTTTATTTTTTTTCTACTTATACTTTCTAATTCAAAGTTTATGACTATATGTTATAACGAGTATTTCATCTTGCATTATTTATATTACTAAAGTTATATTCTTTCAAGTTGACTTTAAGAGTCGTTTCGGGGTTAACAAGATTGTGTATAATCACTCGATCTATGATTATAACGCTATTTAGTGAGCCAACATTTTTGGAGTGGTAACTTGATAAATATGGCTATGTGAGAGTGACCCGTACTAAGCATAGTATTAATGTTGTCTAGGTTTTTATAAGTGTCATAATTCGTTTACCCTAGATTTAGAAAAGTCATTTCATGTGTTGCTCTGTGGTGAATTATAGGATATTGGGTGTCTAGAATCGAGTTTGTTGAAGTTATCTAGTGCATAAAACATTATTGATTAATTTGCGTATTTTACTCTACTATACTTGTTCTTAAGGAACATCTATATGCTTTTAATCTTCTCTAATATGTTCATACATATGTCCATTCATCAATCTAACATTTAAAACCCTTAACTTATTTTATTTTCTTTTGTTCGATAACTCTAGTTGATCCTTACAACCGAATTCCTTCCCTGTGGGATTGATATCTTTTAAAACTACATCGCAACTGCATACTTGCAATTATCATCATTTTTCTATTTGATAAGCGGTACTGACAACACCTGTTCATATTTATAACTTTTATATTATTAGTAAAAAAGTGGCAAATAGAATATGAAATTTCTCACAAATTAGTAATGTGCAATTTATATATTCCAGTTGCATACCTTTGCTCTTAATGGAGGGGCAACTGAATTGCATCTTCATATAAGCATTATATGCTCGCTCGAATATTTCTTTCTCTTAAGTATATTATAAAGTATAAAGGATAAAGGGAGCATACTTTGGAAAGATTGATCTCAAGGCATTTTTAGGTAACCTAGTGTGCCAATCACTCTTAGTGGTTGCATTTTATGCTCTATACCAGTCTCCCCTTGTTTAGTAGTTGCATTTTATGCTCTATACCACTTTCTCTCTTTTTTAAATATTAAGTAAGGATTCGTACTTTGCACCCATTTTTCATGTTATGCTATTTTTTTCTTTTTTCACTCATTGAATGGTTGCAGTTTCTGCTCACCATTCCTCACCTTTTGCATGACTCATTGGTTATCCTCTCTTTCTTTTGATTTTTTTTCTCTCAACACCATCATCCTTATTGATCACATTCAAAGTTTATGGCTATAGTTTCCCTACACTTTAGACACACTCAATACTTATAGGACGTATTCGAGAATAACATATAAAACTCATAGTAAGAACACTACTAGATATTACTCTACTCAAAACTTATCAGTAGCATTAAACTAATACTATATAACGTATACTAATTCATGATGCATTGAAATTATATCAAAACTTACTTGGAATGTTGCTACTGTATGTTACTCACCACTCATCCTTGCCAAATGCTAAATTTTGTGCCAATCTAATAAAGCACTCACACTCTCAAAGTGCGCTCATACTCGAAACAAAAATTCTTGTTCGAAATTTGCACCAACATCGAACTTGTAATACCTAACACTCACAATAACCTTCGAACATATGTTAGTATAGTATAGGAATGGATAAGCTATAAATAACACATCATCAAGAAAATTTTTCATTCTTCAATTTTTTTTTAATTTTATTTGATTTTTTGGATTTTTTATTTTATACAAGTGCCCCCCACACTGGAGAACACAATGTCCTCATTGTGAGAGACTTAACTAGAAATGAAAAATTAAAAACAAAGAAAAGATTAGAAAAGAGTAAACCCGATTATTGTGAAGGAGAATCCGGTGGACTAGGAGTAAATTGACAATTTTGTTTTCTAAAGAATGATAGTAATTTTCGAAGTATCGATTTATTACTATTCTTTAGAATTTTCATGTCTTTCTTCATTACTCCAAGTTCTGCTTGGCAATTGTCTAGCTTTTGTTGCATATCTGCCTTCCAATCTTCTGGTGCATCTTCTTCTTCTTCTTCATTCATCGGAGCTTTGCTAGGACGATGTCTAGCAATTTGATCAGATGGGCCAGAGGAAGTGTCCTCATGAGTTGAGATTAGTTTCCTTGTGCGGTTGGAGTAGGAGTACAAAGAAAAGATACCACTATTCTATTTAAGAAGTCGGGTATTTTTCAAATAATTACCATCCGTATATCGAAAATGCTCACCCGGTTGTTGAAAATAGGGTAGTTCTTATCGCGCTCCCATTACAATGGCGATTATAATTTCGACCGCCCCAATCTTGTTCCTCATGGTTTGTTGAGTTTTTCTTCATCATGTCCCATATGATATCCATGAACTCTGCTTTTTTCTTCTCCTTCACGAAAGAGAGAACAAACAAATCTCTCTTTTAGACCTTCACGTTCTCCACCTGATAAAAGACCGAAGTGGCAAGGTATTTGTGGAATAGGAGAATACATTAGTCCTTAATCAATTTATTTGGCGAATTTTTGGGATTGATAACTCGCTTACCAGTCAAATCTGGCCAAACACGATTTTCTTGAAACAAATCCATCATACTTGATGAATTTTCAAATTCGAAATCAAACCAAGCATTCATCATATCTCTTGTGACGGTATACTATCTTCCTCGGTTGTGAAATTGAATAGCCCTCTTCTTGTTGTCTTCAAAATAGAATGTCACAAGACATTCCAAAATCCACTCGTGATTTTGTAGAAATTGTATCCCCACAAATTGTCTTAATCCAAGATCAGAGATATACATCCCCATCTACTCGTGGAGGCCCAATGTTTCCAAGAAGACCAATTTAAGAAAAATCATGTCGGTTATCTCTAGTTTGTGTAGAACTTCAAATCTTTTCCCTTCCTCACATGTCTGGATAGGAAAAGGACAACTATATTCTTCTTGATAATTCGAGGAGTTCTCTTGTTTGGTTGGATGATTTCTTAACACGAGTCATAATTATCTTTGAAATAAAGTTTGAAGAGAATTGTAGAAGAATAGAGATGTTTGTGAAAGAATTAGAACTTGAGAAGACTTGTAGGAAGGTTATGGTGGTTATGGGGTCAACCTAGACCTTTATATAGAGTTCTAATAAGTCTCTGATTGGTCAAAATAGTTAATATATCAGTTTTCTCTTCAAACTAGCCTTTATTGGTTGTTTCATCCATCTGTCATGTGTTAATCATGACCTACAATGGTCATATTTTTCCATGTCGCAATCACGAAGGCATGTCACGATCATGGTTTCTTTCAAAACAGGAACAGAAGGTTTTGCTATATAACTTTATGAGCGCGATCAATAGTAGCGATCGCGACCTTCTTTAGTCCTTCTATTTCTTCAATTTTTAGACTTATTACCTAGAAAAACTACGAAAAAACAAATGTATTAAATATAAATAATAAATATTCACTATTTCATACCGAGAATGATTATGGTGAATATAGTAATTGAATATTAACATCTTATTGTCAAATTTATTTTTGAGATAAGGTTTGCATCTTTGGCCATTGGCTCGAAATATTTCTCCATTTTCAGCTTTCAATTCCAATGCTCCATTATCAAATACCTGAATAACTTCGTAAGGTCCCTTCCAACGAGATTTGAGTTTTCCAGGAAACAAGCGAAGTCTGGAATTATATTATAGAACTTTATCTCCAACCTCCTATATTTTTGCATCGTGCCATCATTTTGTCTTTTCTTTATAGAACTGTTTGCCACTTTTCTACTGATAAGTTTAATAGTTTGTTCACAAGATTCGGCTATATATCAATGGCGCCAAAAACTTGTTCGTGAAAAATATAGGTGTTGTCAGTGCCTCTTATCAAATAGAAAAATTATGATAACTGCAAGTATACAGTTGTGATGTAATTTTAAAAGATATCGATCCCACAGGGAAGGGCTAGCTCTAAAGATCAACAAGGAAGATAAAATAGGGAAAATAAAATATAATAAGGTAAAGTTTTAGGAAAGAAGGGTTAGAATGAAAAATGAGTAAATATAAGTATGAAAGATTGGAGAATCTAAATATATAGATTTTCCCAACGAAATAAAGATAGCAGAGAAAGCATGCAAGTTCAACAAAGATGTTACGATTCACTAAACTAATCTAACAGACTCGGTTCTAAATACTTAGATGTTCAATTATTCGCTGCAGAGCAACACATGAAATGACTTTTCTAAATCTAGCGCAAACGAATTAAGACGATTATATAAACCTGGACAACGTCAATACTATGCTTAGTATGGGTCGCTCTCACATAGCCACATTTAACAAGTTACCATTCCAAAAATGTTGGCTCACTAAACAGCATTATAACACAAATCCAATGATTATACACGATATTGTTAACTCCGAAACTACTCTTAAAATTAACTCCAACGCATATAACTTGATTAACATGAAAGACTTAAC
>CATIWQ010115146.1:0-10179 GCA_949673415.1 Euphorbia schlechtendalii | reverse complement strand
TTCCATCTTTCCTCTTTCTTGAAACAACATTTAAGAATACCTCGCCATAAAGGAGAAATGTCTTTCGGATCTTGTAAAATCAGCTCATGCCAAGTTCCCCAACCATAGCATTTAACACAATGGGTGAACCATAGCGAATTTTGTTCGAGGCCGCATATTTTCCAAATCCATTTGAACAACAAACTCGAGTTGACAAGGTGAAGATCCCGAATGAAAAGGCCTTCGAGATGATTCGGTAGGGAAATAGTATCCCAACTCACTTTGCAAAGACCACTTGCATTTGAGTCACATCGCCACAAAAAATTGCGCATCTAACGATTTAAAATGGAAATCACATTATTGGGTAATTTAAAAAGGGATAGCAAATAAATTGGGAGAGATAAAAGTACCGATTTGATAAGAACTGTTTACCTTTCCAATTCGCCAACCGATTTTTAAATTTTGTAATCAAAGGGTCCCAAGAAGAGGAGGGGGGCTGTTTTGGGCTAAGCGGGACACCCAAATATTTAATCGGGAATTTTTCCATTCGACACCCAAATAATGTTGCGTACGACACTATGGCATTCCCTGATACATGAATTCCCATAAGAGCACTCTTTTGGTAATTGATACGAAGACCAGAGATGAGTTCAAAACACCACAAGGTACGTTTGAAAACTGGGATGATTGATTCATCGGCCGGGAGAAAGCAAATTGTGTCATCCGCAAATTGAAGAAGCGAGATACCTGGTAATGATTCCTCAATTCGGAAACCAGGCAACATCCCTTCCCTAATACTGCAATCCAAAAGTTGTTTTAGGCCTTCCACGGCAAGAACAAAAACGAATAGCGATAGAGGGTCCCCTTGTTTTACTCCTCTCTTGATATGAATCGGCACACAAGGAGTGCCAAGAGGTGGTGGAATTCTTCCGATAATTTGACAACCATGATATCCACTTGCGATCGAAAACCATTTTTAAGAGAACCGAATCAATGTAGGTCCAAGAGATGCTATCAAAGGCCTTGTGAAAGTCAAGTTTCAGGACCAAACAAGGTTTACGTCTGCCATGTAAAGAATGAATAATTTCCGATGCCAAAAACGAGCATTCGTGGATGCTTCTTCCCTTGATAAAAGCAAACTGATTATTCGAAATTAAGGAAGGGAGAATGCATTGTAAACGAATGGATAGAAGCTTTGCAATAATCTTGTACACCCCGTGAATAAGAGCAATAGGTCTAAAATTAGATAAAGAGCACGAACCAGGAACCTTAGGCAGCAGCATTGTAAAAGACGATTTCATGGAATTGGGCAGCAGTGATGTTGCATGAAAACGATCAAAAACAACCATAAGATCATCTTTTAAATCCTCCCAAAAGCGCTTATAAAAGTAGAAATTGAAACCATCAGGGCTGGGCACTTTATTCTCCCCGCAAGCACAGATACAATTCCAAACTTTGTCGGCCGAGAAAGCAGCTTTTAGATCCACGTTTTGTTGTGAATTTAAGGTATTAAACTGAGGTTTGCGAAGTGAGAAAGGTACCTCTAAATTGGCCGAGAAGAGATGCTCAAAGAAAGAACGAATCACCACCGAAATTTCGTTCGGGTTGGAGACAATTTTGCCGTCTATATCAAGCTGGGTGATTAGGTTATTGCGAAACCGAACTGACGTTGTTCGATGAAAAAAGGATGTATTATTATCCCCGAGAAGAGTCCAAGAGACCCTCGATTGTTGATGACGTAATTTTCGAAGCTATGTCCAGTTAAAACTTAGCTAAGCTCAATCGTACAAAGCTCAACTAAACTTGATTTAAGCTTTGCTCGAGCTCGACTCAGGCTCGGTTTGACCAAGCTCGACTTTGACTCGGATTTGATTTGACCAAAGTTCGAGCTTAGTTTGAGTTTGTTAAAAACTTAATGAATAGAGCTTGAACAACTAGAGCTCAGGCCTAGCTTGACTCGTTTACAGCCCTATGCTTATAAGTGAAAAAAGATGAGATATTTATACCCCCAATGGTAAAAAAAAACTAACATAATAAAATATTGCATAAAAAACTAATTTAATTTGTGTCCATGAGTTAGAGAAGCTTCCTATAGAAGCTTGAGCTAGATGGCAAAATGAGTTAAATATCTTACAAATGTCACACCAACTTGTTGCTCCCCTTCCACAACTCATCAAATTAGTCACACGATATCAACAATTCCACTTTTTGCCATTTTAAGATTGATCATCTCACCATATTTTAAGCAAGAAAGTTTCTCTACATGAAAAATTTTCTCGGAGGTAGACTTCTTGAGATTTTCTCATAAAATAACATTAAAAGTTACTTTTTATTTAACAATTAAATAAAAAATATCTTATATTTCACTACTGAATTCTACTTATCAAACACTCATATTTATCTTTTATCACCATTAATTTTTTATTAAATAATTTGAGGCTGCATTTTGTAACAACATAAAATTTCTCCGCTAATATGAAAGTAGATTGATTATCTTCAATTCATCATCATTATTTTGATAAACTACCAAAGAAATAATTGGTTGGGTGAGAGGAAAATTAATGTGATGTGAAAAATGTGATAAAGGTTTAATCCTGTCACTAAGATCATTTTTAGTATCTTGTCATTCTACTAATCCTCTCGACACATAAATTAAAATAGACAATTGTTTAAAAAATCATCCTCCGATAGATTTGCTATGTCTCATTCTATTTTGATGTGGTATAATAATGTTGAACATTATCTATTTGATCTTATACATATAAATAATCAAATAGAAAATTGAATCATTAATTACATACCATTTTAACGATAAGAGAAATTTACATACTAAATAGTTTAATCCTTTTATGATTATTTTAATTTTGAAAGTTCAAATTCACAATCAAGTACATAATCTATTGTATCTGTTTTTTAAAATGTTCAATTTATTTATCAACTCATGAAACTTTTACTACTGCATTACATTACATTACATTAAAAATGAAACTATAATACTTAACCCTCATATTCAAGTCCACGTACCCATATAGGTGGAGTGAGGGTTGGAGTTTTCCTTTAAAATAATGTACGTATAATTTAGGTAAATTTAAAAAAGTGACGTGAAATAAAACATTTTCTGACAAAGAAATAAAATAAAGATAGGAAATGACAAAATAGTCCAAGCCCAGGTGTTAACCCTAATGGCCATTCATCATCCAAATTCACTCACTCTTTCTACAGTGTTCACGATATTGAAGCGTATCCTCTTCGTCTTCTTGTTCTCAGAGATATCAAACCTTTTAACAATTCCTTGAAGAATCTTTTGAATTTTGATCATCACAACAATCCTTGATCGGTTTTGAATATCTAGTCGCATTTCTCAATTTTCCTCTCTTTGGAATCAAAAAAATACTGCATTTGGAATTGGATTGGATTTATATATCACAATGGTAGGTGGAGGAAAGAAGAAAGATGAGTCTTTGAATAACACCAATGTGTTTGCTGCGCTTGACACTCTCCGGAAGAAGAAGAAATCGTCTACTTCCGATAAAACTAAACAAAGCTCATCCAAGCCCAATTCTAAACAGATTGACGAGGTTTTTTGGGCTCCGGCTCCTCTCACCGTCAAATCTTGGGCCGATGTTGACGATGACGATGATGACGATTACTACGCCACTACCGCTCCCTCAATTTCCGCTGATACCAATCGCGAAAAGGAGGCTGTTGCTGAGGTAATTTTTTAAGGTTCTAAACTTTTTTTCCGATTCAGTTTTGTTTCCTCCTTCGGTAGATATGTTTGTTCAATCATTGTGTTCAATTTGACATCCGCTGGTGAGGGAATTTTACCATTTATATGGCGATTCTTTATAGATAAGCATTGCTCTCTCAATTGTCTAGCTTTATTTGTGAACTTTGCTATTGGAACCTCTTCCTCGGACTGAAAATAGTCACCTTTTGTTTTGATGTTGGTGATGAGAACCAAGATAATTGAAAGCTGTTTAATGGATGTTAAGCTGGATTGCTTTTTTCTTTAACTATACTGATGCCCTCATTCCTGGAGTAAAACGAATTTCTGTTTAGTAGTGTTGGTGATAAAAGGATTTTTAGCTTGTTAAATGTTAAACATCGATATTTGAAACTGCTGGATTTATGGTATGTTTATCTGCTTGGACATTTGTATAATCATTCTTGGATAAGGAGATCAATACTTTTTATTGGAGATACTGTAAAAGTGTGTTGAGTATGTTTCGATTCCACATCTTTTCTGTCTTCTCAACTTTTGGAGCATTGAGGGTTGTGAAACTCTCAAGATACATTTTTTATTCTATCGTTATTCTGAATTTTCTCAATGGATTTTGTCGTCATACACTCGTGGTGGCACCCAAGAATGCTGAATACTGTTGTTGCTCCAATGCGACTCTTTTGCACACTTGCTCGCATTTTTTCTGTTTTCGCATTTTTTCTGCTGTTTGACTTTGGATGGACATTAGCATAAAAGGATGATATTTAACTTATTTGAACTAACAAATTGAATACAGCATGGTAGCATGTCATTGTTAGTAGGATAGTTATCAAAAGCACAGCGATGCTGGGTGCAAAAAGCGCACGTGGTTAGATTTTAGTGACTTGTTTTTTTTTTTTTGTGGATTATTGTGACTTGTAATATTTTTAATATTCGTAGTTTTTTTTAATTAGCTCTATTTAATAAACTTTATAAACCTATAATATTTTGGATGAATTTATAAGCAAATGCTTTTTTTGCACTTTATGTAAAAGCGAGACCCTAGCGCTTTGAGTGCGCGTTGCACTCTCGAGTCTCAACTACCGTGGTTAGTAGCTTCTTGATAATGAAAGAATGATGTTTCATTATGCTATTGAGTACCAGATTATGATTGAGCACTTGATATGCTTAGTTGCTTACTCGATATACATGAAGAAAACAGTTATAAACCAGAACCAACATTTTCTTTCACTGTGATTTGATGACATGCCAAAGCCAAATTATCATTTATAATTTACACTTAAGAGCAAATTTAAACAATGGCTTCCCAATCAGATGTTCTATCAAACCTAAGTTGTAATTAAGTGCTTTTACTTTCAAGCTAACAGCCAATAATTGGCACTACCGCGTAAGTTGTATAGTGAGCTGCCAACATTAACAGGCCATATATGTTAGATATTGGATGCATAGATTGCTGTCTTGCTTAGTCTGATTATCCATTTGTCGTTTTTTCTTTCTTTGCACTCTTCTTGCTTCTTATTATTGTTTTATCATATTCTCATCAAATTTCTACTACATCTATATTGAAATATGTAGAGGATGGCTTTTCAAACTAGCATTAAATTTATGGCTACATTATTCTTATTACTGTGTTGGCATCCATAATTATTTAGATGCAAATTAATCCTTTTTCCAGGAAAGTGAAAGTGAGGAAGAAGGTTTGGATGAAGTTGACGATGAAGTTGAGGAAGAGCATGAGAATGAAGATGAGGTGGAGGCATCTGCACCAGTGGAGCCAATTACGAAGAAGCCCTCTGAGGTTTCTGCTGCAAACAAAGAGCCAGAGAGGCAGCTTTCTAAGAAGGAACTGAAGAAAAAGGGCCTCGAAGAACTCGATGCAGTTCTTGCTGAGTTAGGATACACCAAACAGGATACCGATGTCCGAGATGATTCCAATGGTAATTGACATGCATTCTAGAGTTCTTCTCAACTGAGTGATTGTATTTGGAATTATTAATGCTACGGTTCATCGTTATTAATCTGAATTCTTGCTTGAGAGTTGAGACCATTGGAGGCGGCCTTAAGTTACTTGTTTACACGACAAGCTTTTTTTAGGGCCTGTTTGTAACTGATGTCAGAGCTGCTGTCACAAAAGCTCCACTTACAAAATTTTAATAGAACAACATAATCTGTCATTGAACAAAAGATTTTGACTCGTAATACTAGTTAATTATGAACTGTTTGCTGTTAATTTCCAAAACTTTTCGTGACAGCAGCTTGGGAAAGCAATCCCAAACTCGCCCTTTATCTTTAAATGATTCTGTTTTCTATATAGGTGGTGTGAAAGGAGAGGGTGAGAAGAAGGAAAATGTAGCGGGACAGAGTAAAAGTTCGAAAAAGAAGAAGAAGGAGAAAGCGGGGAAGGAAAAGGAAGCAGAAGAGCAGGCTGGCGAGAGTAGCGAAGCTTTGGAGTCAGAGAAGGCAGAAGAAGATGAAGCATCATCATCCTTTGTGGATGTGAAAGCGCGTTTAAAGAAAGTGGCCTCTTCCAAGAAAAAGAAGTCTACCAAAGAGATGGATGCTGCTGCTCGAGCTGCTGCTCTCGAGGCGGCTGCGAGGACAGCTAAGCTTGCTGCTGCTGCTAAGAAGAAAGAAAAGACTCATTATAATCAGCAGCCTATGCGATGAGACCAGGTAACTAACATCTTTGTTGTTTTTGCAAGGGATGGAGGTGTTGTACTTGCTGCTTTTGTCAATATTAAGAATTATGATTTATTTTCTTCTGAAATTGACTTTTTGCTGGTTTTGATTTTATTTTTAGAGGATTAAAAGGATATCATATCATATGTTTTTTTTTTTCATATTGGATGGTTATTTATTAATGGAATACATTTTGAAAGGGCCAAACTTTTCTTTTGTTTTTCATATTGTTAATCATTTGCTATTCTTTTTGTTTTTCTAAAAGAGCCAAAATGAAAAATGTTATATATGATTGATTTAATTTTGGATGATGGGGTGGAGTCAACTCTTCAATGAGGTGCTGACTGATTTTTCACTTCTCATTATTTTGATAAATGAACACCAGTGAATCTAATGTTGTCATCCACCACGATAAGAAAATAGCATTGACTTTTGTATTATCCATGTATATACATATATCAAATCACTCTTATAAAGAAGTTCAATGAATTGGAAAAATATTCATAAAAAAGGAATTGGATAAATATTTTATGTAGATTATCTGAATGATTGATGCCATTCTGTTCAAAGGTGTTTGCTCATATTATCATAAAATGTTCATCGTATATGTATCATGTACATGGATTTTTTCTGCCTAAGCAATGAATATATTTATTTTTACAGATATCAATACTTATTTTAATTATTATTAAAACATTGCTAACTTGCAAAGATAATTAGCTTAACTAGTATAACTAGTTTAAATTATAGCGTTCTCATGTATAAAGTCTTGTTTCAACTCTCCGACCAAGAAATAACGTGTTCTGGCCAAAAAAATAAATGACCTGAAAATACTTAGGATCACAATAAAACATTTATAAAATATTTTGTATTTTAATGATATTTTTAATTATGTAAGAATTATCAATAATCAATTTCCGCAATTCTTGAAACTTTTTTTATTGATATTGCGCTTTGAAAAATAATTCTAAATTGTTATTTATAATAAAGAATTAAACTCATAGATTTTCATTTTCTCTTGCAACCACTCAAACTCTCTTGAAATAATCATAATTTTATGAATTTTTACTCCATATTGGAAAATTTTCAAACGACCATAAACATTGTACTACATTTTTAATTAGCAAAATATTTTTTGTTACAAAAAGTAAAGGGAAAATGGCCCTGGTTCAAAAATTTGTAAATACAAGGTATCTAGTTAGTAAATATATTGGTAGAAGGTGCTATTTTAACCATTATGAAAACTGGATTGACAGTTCATTTTTCATTCTGCACTGAAAAATAAACTATTAGTTCACTTTTGAGCTTTTCTTAAAAAAAATGAAGGTCACATGCGAAAAAGAATTGAGCGACATTTCTATTATCTGATCACTGTTCACTAAAAACGTGCCTGTTACCAATTCCCCAATTGTAGCACACGCTAGTCGCCTCGACTGGCGTGGGAATCTCTCCTGTTGAGGGATTCCCACGCCAGCCAACTGGTAAAAAAATTGCCCAACATTTTTTTAACCAACCGTGGGTTTTTTTGCCCAACAAATAAACACCCACCCCCCTCCAAAGTAATTGCTTTTTTCAACTCAAGTTTTTTCACCCACCATCCCACATTTTTACTATTTTTATTTCACTCATTAAACCCCCACCAAACTAAATTAATCAATTTCCTAACTCTCTCAATCACTTATTTTTCTTTACTCATTTTTAACCTTCAATTTCTTCTCCATCCCTCAAAATTCCATCCCTCTCTAACCCTTAAAACCCTCTCTAATCATCAAAGTTACATCCTTTTCCAACATCAATTTTATTTCTTTCTCCATCAAATTCCTTTTTTCCTTCTCCATCTACAAGGTATTTTTTTTAATTTATAATTATAATTTTTGTTAGTGTTAATGTAAAATATTAAGTTAATTTTTTTTGCAAGTTATAGGATTAAAATTAATATCTACTTAATTGAAGATATGTACTTTATTTACATTGTACAAATTAATTTTTTTACATATGATAAATATTCTTATTCTATTATGATTTTAGTTTTAGTGTAATGAGAAATTAATTATAGTTAGCAAATAAAATAGTTTGTAGATAGAAAATGGATGTTAGATAAATTTATAATAAAACTGTAGGAGGTGCAAAACTTAAGTCCGAGAGAATTTGATTTTCTTGTTGCATCGGTTGCAAATATGCTTGTTGTATCTCTTGATGGTCATCCATGTTGCGTGCGGCAGATAAATCTAATCTCGTTGGACCTCGACCCTCATGTGGAATGTTGGTGTCTTCATTGTTGTAAATAGCATGACTCGAAGAGCTAAACTCATAATTGTGACCAGCCATTCCGAAATTCGGCATAATTGTGTGTCCATGCGCATCAAAATATAAATTTCCAAGTGGATTGATAAATTGTTGAATCAGGGTTCGCAACTGGGAAAGATCTTCAGGTGCCATAGGAGCTGCATTCGCTTCGTTCAAAAGTTGGGTCATTATTATTGTTGAGGAAAATAACCCACGTTGATCATTTGAGATATATCATTAAAGTTCATTGTTGAACCCACCCATCCCTACTGTTCATGAATGTTCGAACTTGGATCGGCTTGTCCATGTTGAACAGGAGTAACTGGTTCATGGTGAATAGGGAAAAAATGAGGCCCTAGAATCCCATTGGATATGGTAGGTCAAGAGGAGATGTTCTTCTTTACTTGAAAGTTGCTCGACGCCGATTACTAATATCCAAAGAGGGGAGTGGAAAATTTTCATATGCAAATGTGGGGGAGCAACATGTGGTTCATTGTTTTGTTGTGTGCGATATTCTTGGTTCAAACCACCAAGCATGCTCCTCGTAATAGTCGTAACACGCTCACGTTCGATTTGACCCTCTTCCATGTGGTAAATATTTTCAAACCAGTCTCCTTACAATATTCAAGAATAAAACAAATGAATGTCATAAATATAACATTGATGTCATAAACATAGCGTTAAATATCATGAACAATATTCAAGTACAAGCAATTTTCACGTTAATTTTAAAGAAACATACATATAATTGCATTATTTTCAACACCAGCCTGGCTAATCTAGTGTCTAATTATTCTTTTGTACCATTGCATATATATTCAGATTAACACAATTGTTGTGCACCCATCCACTGATATTGACGCGGATCGACAATCAACATTTACCTGCGCAAATTCCATAAATGTATGTATTGGGAATGTTTTTCCGCCCAGTCAGTGTCACCGTATCTGTTGGTCCTTAGATGGCTTTAAAACAACCGCAGAGGGGGGTGAATGCGAATCTTGGTTACTTTTTAAGATTTGTAAAATTCTGTTTCGCCTAGTTACATTTTTATATGTTTGCTGAGTTGCGATATAAAAATTGTATAAATTACTCAGCTTCGCTGGCATAGTTTATCTTCAATCTCTTGCTGAGTACTCGACTCAGCTTGGGATTGATTTTTCAAGAAAAATACTAAACAGAGATAAGATGATGTATGAGCAAGACACAGTAAAAGCTAAAAGCACAAGTTCAGAACTTCAACCTGAATTTTTGTCCTGGTTCGGCCCCGAGCCTACCTCCAATCCCTAGATACCTTTTTCGAGCTTTAATCCACTAGTGTTCGTTCCTTACTTAGGCGGAACAGTCTTTACAGCGGGTAACACACTTTTACAGAAAGTACCTTCCTTTCTAACTACCGCTCAACTCAGTTTGGGTACCCTTCCTAAACTAACACACAGATTTGAATAAAAAGATGGAGAACTGAATTCAACTTATAGAAACGTTGAATCCTTACAATGTTAAATCTAAGT
>CATIWQ010115129.1:0-10774 GCA_949673415.1 Euphorbia schlechtendalii | reverse complement strand
AACACCCTAGGGAAAATACCTACGACTTATTTACATGAGGTTTGTAAATGGGTTATTGATGTAGAAGGTTCTTGTTGCACTAAAATACTCTCCAACCCTCTTCCCAAATGGGTTCTAACGAGGGAGGTACATGCGATATGGCAACAAGTGATCCACCCGCTCAAGTACTATCTTTTCTCAAGGAGGCAGATTAGTATAAGAGAAAGCTTTGCAGTAATGGGTTACTTTAGACTTACGGGCTAATCCCCTCTATTGCAATGCGTTATTAGGAATGTGTCATAATTAAGAAAATATAGAATAAAGTGATCAATAATTTTAGGTACTTATCCAAAATCTAAAAACCTTTGAAACAACGATTAAGCAAAATCCCAAGCAGAGTCGCCATTATGAGCGGACGACACGGAAGAGATGGGCTAAGAGCACGCTGATTATAGGCATAGTCCACTGGAGTGTTTTGTTGAAAATGAAAATTTTGCCAATTCGTGGACCCATAAGGTTTGAAAGAGAAAGTGAAAAATTTTAAATTAGTTAAACTTGAATCTGTCATCTCTTAGTGTAGAGTCGCCACCTTGATTAACTCTTCGAGGAATTAGAGTCCTATGAGGCTTAACATCCAGGGGATGGCCCACTAAGACCCAAAGATTCGAGTTCGGGTTAAGTTGCTTACTTCTTACTGGATCACATTACATTACTTCGACAAAAAATCAAATTTCTTAATTGTGCATATTCACACTTATGTTATTTTCGAGTTTATAATGTATGATTCACACATATTTGAAAAGCGATAAATCCATACATAAAGCGATAAATAAATGTGGAAAAGTAAAGATTAAGATTACAAAACCTCGGGGGATGCAACCACCTGCCTAATCTATTAGTTACATTTCCGTAAAAAAATATTTGCAATACCCCAAGGAAAATAAAACCTAGGCATACATCTAACCTGCATCCACAAAGGTTAGCATTGAGTATATAGCACAACATGAATATTTACACGTATGCTTGATTTAATTTTACCAAGGCCCATGTGGCCTAATAAAAATATCGACGGTTTAGAGCTCTTGTTTTAGAATAAAACAATTGATTTTATTAACACACATGTTGCTCATTTTAATTAGTGAAAATGCTCACATGGCAAAAGGTGAGGTCTGTTATCCGGGAATAATTTTTATTCCCTTCGTTGGGGTATTCTAACATGTATCTTCATCAATTAAGAGAAACAGAAAGTAAGAAATAAAAATATTAATTAATGTTTACAGTAATAAAAAGCATAATTATTCTTAGGTCAACATGCAGAATGAAATAAAACATGGAAAGGCATGAGATAAAGTAACTCTAGGAACTTAGAGGCTTACCCTTTTGGTGCGAATCCACTTCGGCATATCCATTTTATCCTTGAGAGTGCTCCTTGTTAAATTCTTAGTTGTGGCCAGCCCGGCGAGCCCAGCCTCAATGAGCTCCTCCTTATATTTTTATATTTTATTATTAATTTTTTCATTTTTAATTTATTGTTTAATTAATCTACTAATGTATAGTTTTTCAAGTTTTTATCATAAATTAGTGACGAGGATTACTCCTATTCGAAGCTCTCCGGATAACCGATCATTGTATGATTCAAGGATAAAAATCCAGAAAAGCCATCATCATCGAATGTGCGAGCTGGTACAAAATCCAATGCTCACAACCGGTTTGAGATCTTGCAGATTAATCAGATAAGTCTTGATTTTATCAAAGATCAACTAACACAGTTCATTCTAGACAATGGGCTAATGCTTCTTTGACAGCTCAAACATTGACTTAAAAATGGAGCAAACATATCACAACCTTGAGGGACTTTGGCTTTAAGCTGTTTCACTACTTATGTTTATTTCAGATGTAGTTGACATAATTTTTTCTTCACTCATATGAACTTCGAATCAATCGAAATTCAATGTTCTGCAATATCTCTTATGAACCCCGACATGTCTTCATATGACTAGGAAAAAGCACTCACATTTAATCTCTCTCTTTTTTTAACAAGGTTTAAATCTTTAGATATAGATGATTCATTTGCACTCAAGTTAATTTCATGCAAAGACACATCATGTATGCTAAAAATGTTATGTGTAAACTCATATGAATCCATGGAGCCATTAGGAGAAACATCAAACAAGCAAAGAAAAGTCTAGTATTTCATAAATATAATAAGTCTTACATATAATGTTTATCAAAATGAAAATTACATTAGAATAATTTCTTCTTCCTCTAGAGGTGGTGGGTCTTCCTTGTTGATGGTAGTAGCAGGAGCAAAAGGAGTGGCAAAGGCATTAAATCTTCTATTGCAACCTTCTATAGGCATACATCCACTGTATAGTAACACCTCCATGCTTGTCTAGGTCAGTGAGCTTTCGAATTACCTGAAGCCATTTTTGGTAGTAGACATCCGTGTTTGTGGTCTCTTGGCAAGCATGGTCTAATGTAAGGAAAGAAGTGTGTCAGGCCCATCTCTCGAGGATATGGATGGGTAATTTGTGGTCCCAATTGAGGGCATGGGTAGGGCAAGAATCCCAAGGCACTCGTTGAGTCTTCTGATAGTGACGACAAAGCCATGCAGGAGAATAGGAAGTGATGCCTTTAAATCCTCGTAGTTGGACGTCGTAAGCATGAACATGGATAGCAAAGTCAGTAACTTTCCTTTAGGGGTAAACCCAGTAGATCTAGCTATCTATGTACCCTCTCATGATTTATACACAATCATCTACCGATAGTTTATGGTGGTTAGCAATGTAGAGTCCTCACTCGCTATAATGAATGACCTTGCACTTCTCATAAGGTTGTCTCAGCTTGTGGACTAAGGCTAGCTTCTCGGAAATCAGTTGGAATGGGGGGACGCTACATATTCAGCACATGAACTCCGATATAAGTAGTAAAGCCGCCATAAATGGCCAAGCGATGTAATGCCGCAGAGTAAAAAAGCACCAATCTAAGACTACAGTAACTTGGAAGCCTCCGATCTCCAAGGGATGAGATAGAAAATGATCAGTGGATTCCAAGTTCCATAACCCTTTTAGTGAGTCTACAGCTCCAAATCGATAACTCAGCATCGTAATGGGAAATCGCTGGGGGTAAGGGTATCTTAGAATAGCCTGATACTCCTCAATCATGGGGCATAACTCTTGGGTCGGGAATCGAAAGACGCGGTCCAAGGGATCCCAAAAAGTGAGAACTACGTGAATAAATGCGGTGTTTGTGGGGTGAAAAGCTAAATACCGAAGCCCCCATAGTCTAAAAATCTCAAATTTCTTCCAATCCGGATTTTTGAGGGTGCTTAAAAAGGTTATGAGTCGGGTGTGAGCACAGGATTTTGTACCAGCTAGCTCGTTCAATGATGACGGCCTTTTGGGATATTTATCCTCAAATCAAATGATTTTCGACCGTCCGATGATCTGTATATGGGAGTTTCCTCATCACTGAATTTAAAAGGACTTTAATTCAGAAAATTAATTAAAAAATAAAAAAATACAAAAAAATACATAAAACATGAAGGAAAATCAGATCCGGGGGCCCGGATTGCCAAAAAGGGTTCTACGATGCAAGCATCGCCAAGCTTTGGGGAGGCGCACGGCCTTGCCAAAGTCCCGGCGAGGGGCCTCACCGGTCTTTTTTTCCGGTGAGACCTCTTGCTGGAAAATCTTACCTTTTTTGAATTTTTTGGGTTTTTCTTATAAATAGTCGGGTCTTTTTCAGTACACGGGGCTCGAAAATTTAGAGAGAAAAATCCTCTCTTTCAGAAAAAAAAATAAAAACAATGTTTCTTACTTTCTTCTAATCTTTTCTCGGATCCAAAACACTTTTGGATCCCAAATCTCTTCATCTTAAAATCAAATTTCTTCATCAAATTTCTTTTAAAATCCTTAGATATTCTCGGGCCCAAAATAAATTTAGAACCCAAGTCTGATTATCTTTTGGATAAATAAACACATTATTTTCCAACCAAACAATTATTTTCACATTAAATCATAATAACTACAAAAACGAACGAGGAACGCTCCCGGGAATCGAACGGACACGCCGAAGTGGATTCACGCCAAAAGGGTAAAGCCTCTGAGGTCCTAGAGCTGCTTATTTTGTGCTCCTCTTTTTCTTCTTAATTCCTTTCTACATGTGAACCTAGGAATTATTTTATTTTATTGTAAATGTTGTAATTCTCTTCTTCCTTTTTTATTTCTTTTTTAATTTTTGTATTAGAATACCCCCACGGATAACAGACCTCACCTTTTACCATGCGGCCATTTTCACTAATAAAATTGACCAACATACGTGTAAATAAAAATGAACTATTTTTATTTAAATTAACTACTTTAAAATAGTCGATGTTTTAATTAGGCCCCACGGGTCTCGCTAAAATCAAATCGAACATACGTGATATATCCCCTGTGCTAACCTTTGTGGATGCAGGTTAGATGTATGTTTAGGCTTTTATTTTTCCTTCGGGTATTGAACATATTTTAAAGAAAATGTAATTAATAGGGTAGCGGGCGGTTGCATCCCCCGATTTTTGAAAGCCTTGTAATTTTTATTTTCCACATTTACTTTCCGCATTTACTTATTATTTTGTGGATGGTTTATTTTTGTGCTTTGTGAATGATTTATTATTTTGCAATACGTGAACCATGCATCTAAACTCCAAAAATGACCTAAGTGTGAATATGCGCAATTAAAAGAAAATGGTTTTCTGTAGATGTAATTTAATGTGATCCAATGAGAAATAAGCAACTTATCCCGGACCCGAATCTCTATCTCTTGGTGGGCCATCCCCTGGACGTTAAGCCTCATAGGACTCTAATTCCTAGAATGAGCTAATCCAAGTGGCGACTCCACTCTAAGAGATGGCGGATTCGGGTTCGAACCGATCTTAAACGTTTTTTGCCTTTTTTCTCTTTCTACCTATTTTTCCCAAGTCCCCGACCTGGTGCTTTTCCCTTTTTCAAACACCCCGGTGGACCGCGCCTATGAAATCGTGCACTCTTGGCCCACCACTCTGTGTTGCCCACTCATAGTGGCGACTCCGCTGGGGAATTTTCTAAAACTTGTTTTTCAAAGGTTTTAGATTTTGGATAAGTGCCGAAAATTATTGATCACATTATTCCGTTTTCTCTTAATTATAACATATTCATAATAATGCATTGTAGTAGAAGGGATTAGCCCATAAGTCTAAGGTACCCTTATTACCGCGAAGCTTTCTCTTGTACTAATTTGCCTCCCTGAGAAAAGATAGTACTTGAGCGGGTGGAGCACTTGTTGCCATATCGCATGTACCTCCCTTAACCCATTTAGGGAGAGGCTTGGAGTGTATTTTAGCACAACAAGAACCTTCTACATCAACAACCCATTTATAAACCTCATGTAAATAACCCATAGGCATTTTCCCTAGGGTGTTACCTAACAAACACGATCATGCATTATATTTTTCTGCAGGTGCGCTCCTTTGTACTTTCACGATACTAAGATGAACCAAACCTAGGATAGAGACTAGCCAAAAACCCTACATGCGAGAGTTATATAGTTGGAAGTTTGGACGTTGCATACTGTGTGCTACTTGTATACTACTTTTAATTCGTCATTGTACAAATGTCATACTAACCACAAATTTTTGTGCGGACACTTGAACACACACACTCATTATATTAAATGTACATATCATGTTATCATCATGATACCACATACACTTAAGCATAGTTGACACTATAGATCATGTCACCCTAGGACAAAACCACTTAGGAACATCACTTACCCCTTTTCAACAAGATGTCCACTTGACATCCCGCTATTAGCCTACACATGGAAAACATACCATCCTGTTACTACGTGATGTCCACTTGACGTCCGACACTTGACCCTCAAGGGGCAATAAGCTTTCCACCACATTACCCATGAGATGTCCACTCAACATCCAACTCAAAACCCTTATGGGGAAATTATACACACCAAAAGCCCAAACAAGACAAATACCTACCCAAAATCTTTTTTCCCACATCAAAGTATATCCCAGTTGATGTCCTAACCTAAGCCCACACGAAGTGAACTTACTTCAAAAGCCTTACCTTACCAAATCTTTAAGGGTATACGCCTCATACCCGAATCATTCACCCACACAAGGTAATAATTCACGTATCACCACATACCCTCAAATAGTGATGACCACATAGGTATCCAAAACTCTACCCTAATTAGGCAAAATAACCAAATCATTCTTTAGATAGCCACATACGGTAGTTGTCTTCATTTCATTAGGGTACGTCACAATTTGACCTCCTCATCCCATGAGACCTAGTCATAGGATGAAACCTCAAACCGTTGACCTATTACCACACAAGTAGCTTAGTCACCTCACTTACACCACTCACATTACGATGTCACACCAAACATTTCCTACCACCGTTGTTGGATTTTCATTTCCACATGTTTTCATTTTTTTTACCTAACAACTAACATGTTTGTTTCAAATGGATTGACATACATGTTATTTCACATCATGGCATGCTAACCCCTTGTGAATGTAGCCATAACATTAATCTCATGCATTACCCACATCATAGATCATATCACGCACGGTCTAATATTTTTACTCGTGTATCAAAAGGGTCTTGGAAGAGGTTGGATCGCCGCTTGGTCCGTGTTTCCCCAATTGTGGCCAATCTAGAGGGGGTTTCGTACACTGACTCAAGTGAGGACTCGGGTTCAGACTCAAATTCAGCTCAACGAACTACTATGGCAATCCACAAGGAGAAGGTGCAAGGGAAGATCACCCAGTCCTAACGGGATAAAATTCTCAGCAGTCGTCGGTGAGCGCTGAGATTACAACTGCCCTGACAGCTTTTGCCAACAGTGAATAGCTAGCATCGCTCATTCGCCAACATGTCGGGAGGGCCCAAAATGCACTGTCCAACCCGGAGGTCACCTTCAACAACATCAATCCAACAAGGGGACCTCCCACCTCACACATGGTGCTCCTAACTACCTTTTATCAGTTTGGGGTAGGACAATGTCAGCTAAACCAGAATCCATTCTTCCTTGGATAAACTATCCAGCCGACATTCTTACTAGGGCCTTTCTACCAAGGAATGACCCAACAACCTATTCCTTACTAGAGTACGTCAGTCGCCTCACAATTCCTGGCACCTCAACTGCCCCACTTTGCAGCATATCCCCAGAGGCAGTATGGCTCTTATCCAAGCGCAGGGGATGCCATCCTTTAACAACCTAGCATGGCGGAACTATGGTAATAGTTCTTGGCCATTCACGGTGGCCACCTAAGGAACACATACCCTATACAACCAATGGTAGGGGATGAAGACATCTTGCCCCCAAACTTCGCAATACCGCAGTTTGAGAAGTACGTAGGATCTAGCGACCTGCGAGCTCACTTGACACATTATCAAATGGTGATGAGAGCATTGAGGGTCAGCGACTGAATGATGGCTAAGCTCTTCGTCGTCACCTTAGGCCATCTAGTTAATGAATGGTACAGCCACCATCCGCTGCATGTAGCCACTGATTGGAATAGCCTCGCTCAAGCTATGTTGGGTATTATGGTTTCAACTCTCAAATTGAAACCACAGTGCAACATTTGGAGGCTATAAGACAAAGGCAGGGTGAAAACTTCAAATCCTACTATACACGTTGGATGGCTACACAAGTCAGGCTGCAGACTCGTTTGACCCTACCAGAGATGATAACAAAGCTGCTGGATAGCGCACTGCCACCATACAAGAATAAATTTGGATCTGATAGCTTCTCTAGCTATCAAGAAGTGTTTGAGAAGGTAGAATGGATGGAGCACTTGGAGTCCATGGACACCTATGGGGGGAACTAGCATGAGGGAAGATTATGTAATAGTTAGCATTTAGCTACTTTGCCTACGAGACTTCTTTTGAATTATCTTTGAATAAATTTAACTTGGTTTATTTGCTTGATATTTTATCAATAACATCACGCATTCTCATAAACATATATATAATGTTATTTTAGCACGCATGACACATCATTTTATGAAATTAATTTGGGTATAAATGGATTTCCCAAAAATTCAAATGATTTGACTCTTGAGAGAAAGGGAGAGATAAATAAATGTACTTAGACAATGCATGATAGCAATTGCCTCATCATATAAGGATAGAAGATCAATGGAAAGATCTCCAAGCATGAAACATCCACTGACTCAACCAAGAGAATGAAGCACGCAAAATAAAAAAGATCGGAGCTAGAATAAGTCCAAAAATGTCGACCAAGCAAGTTGGGACCAAATAACTAATGCAATGTCACAAAGAAGGAGTCAGATCGTTGAACGCGTCAACAACTCCACCACAACCATTCACAAGACCAAACAATCGGTGCAACATCACAAAGGAGGTAGATCGTTGAACACATCAACAACTCCATCACCACCATTCATAAGATCAAACAACCGGCATAATGTCACAAAAAAGGAGTTAGATTGTTGAACACATCAACATTTCTTTCACACGGCTCGCTATTATTTGTGGGGAAATCATCGCACCATCAAAGGAAAAGTCAATCATTAAGACTCATCATTACATACACCTCAAGCCAGCAAAGCGACGTGAGGACCAACCAATCAACCAGAAACTCTGAACGAGATAACAACTGAAGTCATGGACATGAACAGCAACTGATCTACCAAGTCTTACACAATTTCTATCACGCATAGGTGAAAGAAATGAATCTCTAAGAAGTAGTACAAACAAAAAAAAAATTTGTAATAGCCTGTCAATTAACACTCGGTTAGTTGAGCAAAAATTAGGGCTTCTTTTCAAAACACAAAAAGAATAGTCCGTTGAGTTGAAAACCCTAAAAGGGCGGCTCAGGCAAAACTTAGGACATCGAGAGAACCACATTAGTTAGAATACCTGAAAAGGCTAATTAATGGCAGGAGTCAAATCATTTGAAACATTTATACCCCTGTTAAGTTCATCAATTAATTGTCATTTTTGCTGAATCTTTATGCATATGTTTATTTTGATTGCTTGCATGACAATGGTAGATTGTCGCAAGTAAACATCCAAAAAAATGAAAATAAAGAAAAATGAGTCTGCTGGATTGAAAACCTAAAAGGGCGGTCCAGGCAAAAATTAAGACGAGGTTCGATAGATTGAAAACCCACAAGGGCGATCTATGCAAAACTTAGAACTAAAGAAATATCAAATCCATCATCTCCTCCTCGAAACGGTACGAGACATCATATACCTTCAACACTTCAAGAAAAATAGCTTCCAAGAGATCATCACCGAAACAACGTAGGATCAATGACTCATCCAGGCTTTCCTCAAATCAGATCAAAGCTATAAACTCGAATCTGATTCAACGAACCCATGGTCGTCGCTTTGAGGGAGTCGTCTATGGAATCCCTAAGAAGATAAGTCATAGGGGCAACCATGCACCAGCACGAGAGAAGGCTCTTCAACGAACGAAGCCCATGACACCTACAACAGACGAACATACATCATATGATAAAAATTGTTCATGCATAAAATCATGCATACATTCGCATCACGTCATTTACAGGTAAAGACGATGCCAAACTGGGGTAATATTGTCCCGATAAACAAGAACCTCCACCTTCACATGAGAAACCTACAAGCAAGATGATAGCCCACTCAAGCCTTAGGAAGCGGGTCAACATCCTATTAAGGAAATACAAAACACAATCGAAGAAGGAAATGGTTATCTCACTGTCTGAAGATTGAAATAGTCTCATTTGTCAACCGATGAATGAAACGGTTGCCAACCATTGAAGGGACACAGTAGAAAGAAACGGTCGACCCACCCACAAGGGGAATCAAGTACCCAAGGGATTTCGAAGAAAGAAATGTACAACCCCATGAAGACACAGTACCAGAAAGGAAGACCAATATCATCACCAATTGGGAATAAGAAGTTGTCAGCCACACCGGTCAGGTATATTCTAAATCCCTCCACTCTTTTCGTGTGATAATACTGGTTATGCAACAAGCAATTATCACATGAGGGGCAGCTGTGAGCATGGGATTTTGTACCAGCTCGCGCGTTTAATGATGACGGCTTTTAGGGATATTTATCTTCAAATACATGATTTTTGACCGTCCGATGATCTTCATATGGGAGTTTTCCTCGTCACTGAATTTAAAAGGACTTTAATTCAGAAAATTAATTAAAAATTAAAAAAAATATTAAAAAAATACATAAAACATGATGGAAAATCATATTTGGGGGCCCGCATCGCCAAAGACGGGCGAGGTGAACCTCGCCAAAAAGGGTTCAGCAAGGCAAGCCTCACCAAAGCCTTTGGCTAGGCTTAGCGAGGCTATGCCTCACCAAAGTCCCAGTGAGGGGCCTCACCGGACTTTTTTTCCGGCGAGACCCCTTGTTGGAAAATCTTACCATTTTTGGATTTTTCAGGTTTTTCCTATAAATAGTCAGGTCTTTTTCAGTACACGGTGCTTGAAAATTCAGAGAGAAAAAAATAAAAACAATGTTTCTTACTTTCTTCTAATCTTTTCTCGGATCTAAAACACTTTTGGATCCCAAATCTCTTCATCTTAAAATCAAATTTCTTCATCAAATTTCTTCTGAAATCCTCAGATATTCTCAGGCCTAAAATAAATTTAGAACTCGAGTCTGATTATCTTTTGGATAAATAAACACATTATTTTCCAACCAAATAATTATTTTCACATTAAATCACAATAACTACAAAAACGAACGAGGAACGCTCCCGGGAATCGAACGGACACGC
>CATIWQ010115127.1:0-11952 GCA_949673415.1 Euphorbia schlechtendalii | reverse complement strand
GACAGTTGTTACGTAACAACCGTCCGGAATACTCAATTTAGTATTACGCCAATTCCGTTCACACTTTCGCCAACGGTTTTTTCTACAAGCCTCCCAAATAGTGCGACCCTATAAGCCCTTTTTGCACTAGTGAAAGTCGAGATTGTATCACAATATATCGGACAACATTCGAGTTTTCACGATTTCTGCAATGCTAGAAGATCGAAAATGATGAAAATGAACGGAGTCGTAGGAGAAAATCGGGAGAGAGAAAATGAAAATTTGATCATTATCATTTTCATTCTATTAATCACATATTAATATAAAAGGTAATTATATGCAATTGCACATTGGCCCTTATTTAATAAATAATTGCAAATAAGTTCTTAATACTCCTTATATTTACACTAAAATTCTCAAATTAATTTATTTTCCTATAAAGTCCCAACTCCTTATATTTGCAATAAAGTCCCCAAACTAATTTATTCTCCAATAAAGTCTAATAATTCAAATAGGATCGGATCCTTAGATTCGATTAACCCACTCACAGACGGACTATGTATTTTTAACAATTGCATTTTCCTCATTTTTATATTGAGTACGGTTATTTATAATTTCAATCTGTTTCCAAATATATTTTTTTATTGTTACATACAAAATTCTTTTGTTAAAGGCCCTTGGTTACAGTTTAATGTGCATTTGGGAACTTTTTGTACAAATATTTTTAACATTTTTTTAATTAAACAACAATTCTAAGTATTTGTTACGATTACTTTTAATTGTTACAGAATTTGAAGATAATTGGCAACAACAAAAGTAATACAACATAAAAAAAAAACTATGAGCAACCTTGACATGGACTCATTAACCACAAGGCTCGTCCAAGTCTGGTCTGCATAGAATGAGTTTGGGTAAGAAAATTAGAAAGAAAAGTCCAACTTGGCCCGGACTGATGCTAGTGGAAAACATGGCTATGGCAACAATTATTTTTATTCATTAACATCGATTTCCAACTGATTGTTTCACGGCCATATCCTAGCGCAATCAAGGTATTAGTTTCAAACTGATGCCATGACACGCAGATGATGTTAGTTATCAAGGAAAAGCTGATAACAAATACCATATGGCTAGATATATGCGTGGTATAGCATTTGGACGTGTCCGAGTGATTGATTCTTTTAGCTAGACTTATTAGGTCCAAACGAAACTTGGCTCAACCTAGATCATGCTCAGATTTAGTAACAACTAACAAAAAACAGCTAAACTAAACAAAGTCCTTATTTGTAGTTTTATACCATTTCTTATAATCTCCAGTGCGCGAATTCCCCTTTATTTGAAGCAGATACAACATATGACCATTTTACCATATGTTAATTTACTTTATGCGAATTCCTCCCAATCAGTTTTTTTCTATTTTGATTCTTTAGTTTTTGTGTGGAACAAATTGCATTTGATATATTTATTGAGTTTCAGTTATGTGATCGTCTTTTTTAATTGTGGATCCGCTGCTACTAGTGGCGAAGTAAAAAGATTTCTATTGGAGGGTTTCCGGTAGCTCTTCATTCTCTTTTTATCACATTTGCATATCATAAGTTTGCATTTATTTAAGATATTAATAATACACCAACCGTTCATATACATTATATAACCCTTTTAGGTCACGTTTAAATTTTGTAATAAAAAAAATTGTAACATACAATTTACAGTAAAGTTAAATAAGTTCTCTACACATTTGTCTACTACACACATAAAAAAATTACAAGAGAAATCGAGTTGGAGGGCTTTTTTTTATGGGAAACGATTCTTAGAGGGAGGCAAGGCAACTTGGGTGGTGTGGGGGAGGGGTTTGTTTTACTATATTTGTATGACTTTATAATTAAGATCCTGATTGAGCTTATACACGTGTAAATAACTGGAAAGCAAATATGCAATGAAAACCTAAAACACTGTTTATATAAGCCAAAAAAACAATAATTCAAAGAAATCGAAGCCATACAATTTAGCACTTTACACCGTTCTTCCTTCATCAGCTGTAAGTTTTCTCCTCTCATGTAAAGGCAGGCATTTTGTTGTCTCTTTGCCCCCGCAATCACTAAGGAGATTCAAATTAATCCAGTTTCGTTCTCAAGTATCTGAAAATCTTTGATTTAAGGGAGGCAGTTTTGAAGTTTTGTACAATTAGGGTGGTGTATCAATAGGGTGAATGTAAATTCCCGAGGAATCATAGTGGGCGGCCGCCGACCTCCACCACCCCTTGCCTCCGCCATTAGCTGTTATACAATACGATTTTGATAGTATACTGATGGGTTGGGCTCCTTCGGTTTCCAATCAAACTTTGACATTAGGTTACCGTATCTATATCTTTTAAGTAAGATTATTCCAGATCTACAAAACTTATTAGTGTGATGGAATACGTCGGAATTCTTATGGCTGTTGATCTACCGTAGCATAGTATGAAGTTTAAGAGAATATATATTGCATAATTGTTATAATCTTTATATTTTCTTTGTGTTTTCCTCTTGGTCATGTGTAGGGATGGCAACGGGCCGGATCCGGACCGGGTCTAGCTTGAACCCTGTCCGGATCCGTTTGAATATATTGGACCCGGATCCGGGGGATCCATAATTATAGGATCCAGATCCAACGGATCCCACGGATCCGGGTCCAAAACGGGTCCATGTAATTGACATCAAATTTTTAATTTCAGCTTCCATACGTGTACATTTCACCTTATTTTAAATAGTTTACATGCTCATTTAATTATGTTCATGCAATTGGATTTACGTGGATGTCAAATAATATTAATTATCCAATATTTTTGGGGTAAATAATAAATAAAAAAGTACAATTAATCTTTAATTACGGATTCGGGCCCGGATCCGGGTTTCATTGTCAAATCCGAACCCGGACCCGGACCCGGACCCGGATCTGTTTTCCTAGACCCGGATCGGACGGATCTATAAAATTAAGATCCAGACCCTAAAAAAGGGATCCGGATCCACGGATCCGGACCGGGTCCAGAATCCGTTGTCATCCCTAGTCATGTGGCAGGCTTTTTCTATCTCTTGAAGCTCCATTTTGCTGAGATTATGTTTTTCTGAATTTTGGTAGAATTTTTGTTTGAATTATTTGTTTTTTTTCAATGTATCAGTCAAGATGCACTCCTAGTTTATTTTTTCTCAAAACAATATAATCTTAAAATATATTTATCGAGCTAAAGAATACAATGAGTATTTCATTCTAGTTACCTTTTTTAAATTTTTTTTGCACTAATACGCTTTAAATAAATTGAAAAAAAAATGCATTCATGTGCTTTGTAATTTTAATACACAGCCTCTTTGAGTTGCTCACCTTCTTTAATCTTTTCAATACAGTCCTTTTATCTTCCAATCATGGAGAATGAGTGTGATCAATATGGAGTGCGAAGTTTTATTAAGTGTCCAATTATCAAGGTTGAGTAACTCTAACATCATCCTCTTGTTTTCGATGCTATAATAGCTTCCATATTATATACCTAAATTATGTATCTAAAATTGTTTGATCAATGTAAAAAAGCCTTTTGCAAGCATTTTACTCAAAGGCGAAATGATGTTACGTTTCAACAACCACAGGATAGAATTAATGAAGAAACAAGGACGGTACGATATCATAGGGTGACCACCTCATATATAGTTAGTTTATCAAGTAGCCAGGAATCAAAGGGGACATTTAATTTATTGATCGAATTCCATCACATGGGACAGTGGCGGCTCTGGGTGGGGGCATGCAGAGGCAGCCGCCCACCCAGCGGCCGGAAAACCCCATTAATATCTGGTTTTCCGGTGAGCTTTGCCTCTGCAAAGATCCCATAAATGCCTCTGCAGATTACCTAGTTTGCCGGGTAAGGAAGAAGAGCTGGTATAATTTATTCTAATTTCTTTTTAGACTTTGGGCAATAAACGACGTCGTTTTCGTTTCAGATTAAAATGGGCAACGCAATGTAGTTTTGTTCCCTCAAAGTTAAAAAAAATTAAAGGCTTTGTTTGGTTCATGGTTTTTTCATAGTATGGTATGGTTTTAATTTATATTCACTTGTTTGGTTGTATGGTTATTTTCATGGTACGGTTCTCTCATGGTTTTTTCATGGTTCTATAAAACTAAAATTTAAAAAAACCATACGATACCATACTATCTATCCAAACATAAAATTTTAAAAGAACCATACCGTACCATACCATACCATACTGTACCGTACTTTAATGAACCACGGCGAACAATCATCCAAACAAAGCCTTAATTTAGGGATTAAACTGAAGGCAGCTGAAACTAGTCATAAACCTGCAGTTTCTCACTTTTATCTCTAACTTGCGTTTAAACGTAACAAAGATAACAGCTTGAGTTATCCGACAAAGAAACCATCTGCCTAAGTTCTTGTTTTGTTTGACGAAGGCAGGCAAAGTTTTCAATTTCGAATTTCAAACCCTTTCTTTGTTCGCCCATGAATTCTGTAATAGGTTTTTGGTTTTGTTTGTCATGTTGTGTTTATTTGGACTTCTATCTCGTTTATTCCGTCAATGAAATTCGCATTATTTTGTTTATATTAAAATAAATATTATAACATAAAAGGTTTTATGATTTAGCAATTGGAATCAAATAAAGGTTTTATCTTAGCAAATAATTACCCCCTTTCGGTTATCCTTTCATAGTAACTTGTATCTATAATTTAAATGTGTTGTAGGCTTAGAATTTTGTGTTGATATAAATTGTGTTTTATTTGTATCTATTGTGATTTGAATAATAAAGTTTACTTCGATTCCTATACTTATTGGAAAATTGTAAATAACTATCTTTAATATAGTTAGTCAGTTGGTAGGTTTCTTTGCTTGTAAGAAAAGTTATAACAAAGTTATAAATAACATATCATATATTCATATCCATTGATTTCAAATCAATGGTTAAAATTTGATGGAAAATAAATTTATTAACAAATAATTTGAATCTATCTTATCTATGGATTTTAAAATCAACGGTGAAGATTGGTTAAACATTATTCTACAGTTGACTGGAGAGAATTCTTTCCTTTTCCAGATACAATTTTACTTTTACCAGATAAATTGGGGATTTTATTAGATCTATAAACAACATTATGCATCAAGGAAATCCTTTTCTAGATGTACTTTTACTTTTAACAAACAAATTGGAGATTTTATCAGATCTATAAACAACATTATGTATCAGGGATATCACTCCAAAAAATGCTTAAAAATTATTTTGGTAAAAAAATATGTTTTTCATTATATTTTTTTACGAATTAATAACAAACAAGAAACACCTACCGGCAACAATAGCTAAAAAACCAGTCAACAATAAATAATGACAATCAAACGAAACAAACAGGTAATAGCAAACTAAAGTTCCAAGTTTAACAAGAGTTAGTTAAATACCAGTAATATCGGTGGCTAATTTGCCATTGCAGAATCTTCCAGTTGGCTGATGATTAACAAAATCTCTTCCATAAGGAGGATAATTGGCCTTGAAAAGGGTATAAGGCAAATAGTTATTATTTCCAACATCAACAGCTGAATCACCAAATATAACAACCGCAGGAACAACTGTATCTTGTGCTACTCCATTTTCAAGAACTGAAAATGCTACTAATAGCAGACCCAAAACCCAGCTGTTCATCTTGTCCGTTTTGATAGGTTTCATTTAGTGGCTGACCAGATGAGTTCACTATTTGTAGAAGAGCTCTTGAAAACTGAGTTAATGGTGAAAAGAAGGGGAAGATGGAAGTTGAGAATGGGTAATAAATGTGAGTTGTTCAAGTGGCAATGTTAGCATTCATGTCACATAGTACTGTTTTTAGGGCAAGATAATGCACTGCAGATAATGTTGTTTCAATTTCCAACATATATATGTTAATGCATTTTTCTTATAAATCATCCGATTGAGTTAGTATGCAATGTACGTATTAAAATTTGCTGACCCGAATTTGATGTTTGCCATCTTGTCTTTCATTTGTTACCCGTTTGATTTAGTTGTTGTGTTAGTTGTTATACGTTGTTGATAACATTTTGTTTTCAAAATAGAATAAATGAGACATATACACAGGAATACGCTAAATTCGGGACATCATCGGAAGTATAGGCATGTGGATGAGTTAATATGCAATGTCGGTTACCATGCATGAATTCAATAGTTGGCTTTTTTGAGTTACTTACTATTTTTAATGTTGCTATTGACAATTTCTTACAAGTACCTTTTTCTCAAATGATGATACCATCTCAAGTATTACTATCGGTTTGTAATTAATGACCTAATAAGTTTAATAAACTTTAATTTTATCCTTAACCTACTAACCAATTCAATTAGGAGCCTGATGCTGTCATTGAAATTTAGTCAAACAAGACACGCATGTTGAGGGAATTTTCTATTACCGAATTGCTTAGATGGAAATTAGAGGGATTACTGGGAAGTGGCAAGTGGCAAGGGTCAGATGGTGTACTTGTCCAATGAACCGGATCTGATCTGGACCTATATTTCTATCATTTTAAGGCTGGTACAAGGTAGATGGTGCTTGTGTCAGCCTTGAAATGATGGAAATATGAATCCAAATCAGATCTAGATATGACCCATTAACATTCATAAACTCCCCTAACCACCAGAAATTGATAAATTTCTTGTAGTTTTTTTTTCCTCGCTCCTATAAGAGATAAAAGAAAGAAGCAGTGACTGTGCTAAAGTGTTAGATTCCATTTAACATTATGACTAGGGATGGCAACGGATCCTGGACCCGGTCCGGATCTGTGGATCCGGATCCGTTTTTTAGGGTCTGAATCTTAATTGTTTTTATTGATCATATTAATGAAATCTTGAAAATAGAGTAGGACATTTATGAAAAAATAAATTAGTAAATCATCTCATTCAATTAATTATTATCTTAGAAACTGTAAATAAGTTAAAAACCACAATATACAGGGAGTAATACTTTTTAGGTAAATGTGAGTATTTTGGTTTTTCAATAACTTAATTACTGTCATTATAAGCCTCACTTTTCAGTTAAATGTAACAATCAAGATAAAAATATATTATATGGAAGTAATTACTTGAGAAGAAACAATATTTCACATCTTAACTTAAATAAAAGATTGAGATTGGTCAAGTTCAAGCCGTTTTCAGTTGTAGCGGTTGCCCCATCCTAATCATTGCATCGCATCCCCATCTATTCTAAAGGCTCACTTAACTAAGATTTAAGTACTTTTCATATATATTAATTAGTCCTAGTCCAAAACAAAAATAGGACTCGCATCACTCCGTATAGCAAGATGAAATATTTATAAAACTTTTCTCTAAAGTTTCAAACCGATTCCAAATTTATTGTATACTAGTATTTCAAAGAAAATTATTTAAACTAATGTTCATTGTAAACTCATTAATGTGTTATAAAAGGTCGATATTTGTGGTTAATGAGTACTGTTAAATTGGAGAAATTTAACAGTACAATTTTGATGATATATATAAAACTACATATTATTCTAATTATAAATGAATTAACCAAATCCAGTTCAATTTAAAATCTCAGTTGATGATTGCATCGCATTATAAAGATAAGTACATTAGTTTCATCTCATAAATTAAAATCATTAATTACATTGTCACAAATCCTATGCTCGACCTCAAAAACAATAAAAATGAAATGGTGGTCCATGACCTAAAAATCAAAATCCTGAACCTTAATAAATGCAAATGGAAAATAAGGGTCTTAATTTTTAGGGTAGTTGGGTCTTTATAATGTTAGGCTCTTTGCTAGCTTCGCGGCAAGAGAATTTGAGGCTGTTTGTCAGGTTATTGTAGTAAATATGTAAGTTATTTTGTATAGGCAATGCGTTATATTTTTTTTATTTGAACTGCCCGTGGCGTTGAAAAATCAGTAACAGTATTATGTGTACTCAATATAAAATAGACCAAAAGAATGTATATATGGAACAAATTAACAATGTATACCACACAAACCATGTTGATAAATAAACAATTACTCATTGCTTTTAAAGGATTTCATGATCGTTAGACTTTTTTTTTCTAGTCTAAAAACTGATGTTTTAGCAAAAGTTTGTGAAATGAGCTATTTTGAATGATAGTTTTTGTAATTTGGAAAAACAATATGAAACTAGTCTCACACGGAAGAGATTCATGGAGGACCAACAAAAAGATCATTTGTAAAGGTTATTGTTTAATGAAAGATATAGAGATAAAAGCTTGTGATGAAGTGAGCTAAACTAAAATACTACAATACAAAATTAAATTAAATTGCGATCTAAAAAAACATAAATTAAGTAAATGCAAAGTTATAGTTTAATAGAGGAAATAGTGGCAAAAGCCCAAGCTCAATATTTCAAAGTGTTGAAGGTTAGATTGGGATGACAACTTCAAATGCACATTGCACTAAATGGTACACCAAATACCATTAATTACTGCCTTAAATACTTTAACAACCAAAATTGACTTATCGTGTTCAGTCAGGTCAACTGCCTTCTTACACGCTTCCCCTAAGACTTGATCAATAATCCAACAAATTAAAAGATGGTAATTCCTCCTTCTATTAAATATTTTTATTTTAACTAATTCACGATTTTTAAGATAACAATTAATCGAATGAGGTGTTTACTAATTTACCCTTTCATAAATATCATATTCTATTTTCAAGACTTCATTAATATGTTTAAATATTGATTCATATAGTCTTCTCATCTTGTTATTGGAGATTAAATTATGGTTACCTTGAAAGTTGAACACATTAATAGGAGTAGGAATGAAAAACTTGGTGAAAAAGTAAATTGGAAATACAAAATAACAATAAAAAGAGACATAAAAATCTTTATAAAATGACAATATTTAGTAGACGGAGGGAGTACATGTTAAAATAACACTAGTTGCTAAACTGTTGAGAAAAAACACTTAATTTACCAATTACTTCTCTTTCTTTTTTTGCAATGTCTACGAAAAAAAAAAAAAGATTGTTACAAGTCAAGAATTTAGTTTTGTCATTCTCGAACATTAGTGGGTATTTCTGACTTAGGGGTAGCGAAAGATTTGTGGGTACGGATGTGCTCATAAGTCATAGGAGAAATTATATACTCCTTTACATTCTTAAATAAGGGACGTAAAGAGCTTTTCAAATTTTGTTGAAATAAGTATCATTTTTGGATTTCAATGATCTATATAAATAATTTATCTATTTCACACTTACTTAATATACATTAAAAATAATTAAAAAAATAAAGTATTCAATTTCTTTCTAATGAACACA
Source organism: Euphorbia schlechtendalii (assembly GCA_949673415.1). NCBI lineage: Eukaryota > Viridiplantae > Streptophyta > Magnoliopsida > Malpighiales > Euphorbiaceae > Euphorbia > Euphorbia schlechtendalii. The sequence goes on along the minus strand of CATIWQ010115127.1, from coordinate 2,687 downwards.
ATTCATATAGGTAAATTAATATTTTCAATGTCTTAATTAATATAACATTGATATTGATAAAACAACCCTAAGAGAGACTTATTAAAAGAGGGAGGGACTAATTCTGATAGTGGTAGCAAAGTTCAGACTCAATATATGTTGATACATTTCTTACTTTACCTCGAATATACAATCGAGCCACTTCGCTTAACTTTGTAGGAAATAACATCATAATGGATATAAAGAGATAGACTAATAAAAATTGATTGAGTTAATATAAGCTGATATATATTTTGTAGTTTTAATTAATAAAGAACACTGTTGTGACATGCGATTTAAGAATGCATATGCACTTTTTGTTTAAATTTTTATAAATTCCAATAAATGTTGTTATAATTGCATCTTGAAATAGTTTATATGTAAAACATAAAATTACTACTCCGTGACAGTCATATTAATATTGCTTAAATATTTTTATTGCACGATAACAGACATACCAAACTGATACGTAGACAAAGCAACTTATAATCAAGAATTACGTTCCACAAAGGAGAAACAAAAACATGTCTTAATTTTGTTATATTTTAGCGTGATAAACATTTCTTAATATTCAACTATATAATTGTCTTTTTCAACTGTGGATTTGATGCTACACAACATGATTTTTGATAATTATATGGTTCAATTGAGTTTTCTAACTCAATTATGAAAAACACATTAAATTGACTTTTTCAACTTCATATTTGAGACATGATCCACAATCATATTTCATCTGTTAACTGAACATCAATTTCTTATTATATTTTCGTTGCTTAATTTTTATTGTTAGAAAATAATAGTCAATTCCTGACAATTCCATGAAAATATTGATATATTCGATAATTAGTTAATTACGTGATCGATCCTGTTAGATAAAAAAATATTAAAATAATTTTGTTAGAGTTTATTCACACTTAACACTCTTAAATAAGGAAAGTATTATTTATAAAATTTAATTGCAGTCACATGCATAAAATTTTAAAAAATAATATAGACGGGTATTTAAATTTGAAAATTCAATAGTAGTGTCCATACCAAAATAGACTAATCAAATTTGAAATTACACGTACACAACCCAACTCGTAATTATCAATTAATTAATCCTTAATAATGACTTTAATCATAAAATTAACTAATGGTGAATAGGTGATTAACTTTTTAATCTTTAAATATCGCATCTGATTGTGATTCTTTGTATATATTGCAAAAAAGTCAATTTTTTAAGGATAGAAAATTAAAATAGCCCTAATAAAATAAGTCAATTTTTTCAGGATAGAAAATTAAAACAGGCATAACAGACACGAAAATGCCCTTTGTTTACGTGATCGATCCTGTTAGATAAAAAAATATTAAAATAATTTTTTTAGAGTTTAGTCACACTTAGCACTCTTAAATAAGGAAAATATTATTTATAAAATTTAATTGTAGTCACATGCATAAAATTTTAAAAAATAATATAGACGGGTATACAAATTTGAAAATTCAATAGTAGTGTCCATACCAAAATAGACTAATCAAATTTGAAATTACACGTACACTACCCAACTCGTAAATTATCAATTAATTAATCCTTAATAATGACTTTAATCATAACATTAACTAACGGTGAATAGGTGATTAACTTTTTAATCTTTAAATATCGCATCTGATTGTGATTCATTGTATATATTGCAAAAAAAGTCATTTTTTTCAGGATAGAAAAGTAAAATAGGCCTAACAGACACGAAAATGCCTTTTGTTAACAAATATAAACAAACAATGCCTCGTTTAACCACTGGACTTGTTAGAGTGACCACAGCTTCCTCCCAAAGTAGAGAAAGAAATTGAGGATCCCGAGTTCGAGCGCCAGGTATCTCAAAAATCAAATTTCTACCTTATAAAAAAAACAATGCCCCATTTAATTGACCATATGTTAATTTTTATTCTTTTGGAAAAAAGACAGAAAAGACGGAGACTTATATATTTATTTCGTACTTCCTCCGATTCTTGATATATGTCATTTTAAACTTTTTACTTTGGTTCCTAATACTTGTCATTTTAAAATATCAATGTAGTTTATAACAAGATTTTCCTAATTTACCCTTGCATTAATTAGTAAAGAGATTAAGTATAAATTAATTTATAAGTTGGCAATTAAGAAGATAGAGAATTTTATTATAAAGTAAAAGTGTAACATCCCATTTCATAACATCGTAATTGCATTTAGATACATATGTTATATGCCATGAAATTTATTATGTGGTATAATTATATATTATATATTATATATTATTTTAAACATTAGTTTCAGTTATATAAATACGAAATAAAATATGTAAAGAGATAGTTTCGGAATGTTATTTTGAAGAAAAATAATTATAGTTTGTTAAAATATTTTAGTATTATTTGGAGAAGTTGTTTATTAGAATTAGTATGGAATAAGTATGAGTATAGTATAGTATAGTTGTAAGTATTGTATTTGTAATTAATAATAATAATGGAGGGTAAATTAGTCTTTTTGCTACTTAGATATTTGTAACACCTGATAAGAAGAGATAAGGAGGGATTTTTGTTCAGAGAATAAGAGAAAAACGCAGCCATAGGAAGAGAAGAGAGGAAGAAGAAGAAGAGGAAAAAGGGAAAGTATTAGGTATGTTTTCGGATTTGCAAGGTGATTTTCATAAGGTTAG